>JASDQU010439985.1:38077-71796 GCA_032191745.1 Picea mariana | reverse complement strand
ATGCTATGTTTGTTTGCAGCTTTGGAAAGTTATCTTTCACACCTATTCCAAAGCCCTACAACTAATCTAATGTAGGTGTGCTACCAGAAAATATAAAAGTGTCTAATCAATTTTTATAAGCGCTTTATTTTATGGATGTTGTTACTCAAAAGGAAGATGGCGTGGACAATATGGTGTTTTGACCGACTCGAAAATTATGCAAAGATATGAAGATGCAATCTTTTCATTTCAATGAAATCTATAATACGAGAAGGAGAAAACATTTATCATTCCCATATGCACAATGTCCCAAAATATATTAAACTCATCAATATCAATCATGCAATTTCGCTTCTTCAAATGCAAGGATGCCCCCAATATAATATAAAGAAAGAAATTAAATCATTTTGTTTCAAAAATTTCACTAAAATCAATAATGAACTTTATTAAAACAAAGAAACCCAAACTGAAAATTCTCTTTTAAAGCGAACTATTCAGAAGAAATCTGATCTTTCCCTAAACAATTCTAAAGAAAATACACGCTTTGTAATTGAAAGACACTCAAAGAAAGAGACTAATCCTTCAAAACCAATAAAAGCAAAAGTGGCTAAAAGCAACTCAAAGAATGTCAAGAAGACTGTAAACAAATCAATAAAGGCTCCAAAAGTTCAATCCAGCTGTTCAAAGCAAAACTGGGCATCAAAAAATGACAAGACCTAATCCAAAAATTTTCACCAACAAGTTCGCAGGCTAACAGTATATCATAGTGCGAGAATTAGGTATTCTCGCAGGTTATACATGGGTTGACTGCGAGGCGTACGCACTGGACTAAACACCAGGGTGCAAACCCAAGTGATTCTCGCAGGCCACTAAAGGGTACAGTGCGAGAATGTCTGTAAACAAGAAAAATTTGAAAAAGGGAAAATTTTCTGAGAGAACTCTCAGATCCAGAGAGTCTTGATGGATCTCCCACAGACTCAGAAACCAGAAAACAAGCAATCAAAGCAAGGGAAACTAGAATAACTAGGAAACAATCCGTTCCCCAGTGGAGTCGCCAATTTTGTTATTGGATAAATCCGTAAGTGCGGACATAAACCGATCTCCCTAGATCCACCTGGATCTAGAACAAAACAGGATAGAATATATCGCTTTCCCTAGATCTAACTATTGAATTAAATTGGAAGTTAGAATAAGAGACATACCTTGTAATCGCTTCCTTAATCTTTGTTGCTCCTGCTTCACTCCGGTGCTCTCGTGCAGTCAAGATCAAAACAACACAAACCAACCAAAGTGAAAGCAAATAATATATTCAATAGCTAATCTATACATATGATCAAGGAGTTATGTAATAAAGTAAATCTAACTTTATGGGAAAGAAACATATTACTGTATCATATTAAATGTGAAAGAGAGATTACAACCATTGCCTTGATGTCGTAAGGTCCCTTCCAACTGTCCTTCGTTCCCCACACACTTCTTGCTCCAAGGATTATGAGACCATGGATCTTATAGCTACTCATAATCTATCTTGACAAAGCAAATCTCAAAGCCACTCTAACCAAGCTAATAATTCCAAGCCAAAGAACAAGAAGAACCCACAAGCTAACTTTCTCCATGAGAGCTCCTCTCCTTTTATAATTTGAAGAGGATAAGGTGAGGAGGTTAGGATGATCCCACTAAATCATGAAATCGAGTAAGATCCAAACCATTCGGATGTCGCCTCACCATAGAAGCTTCTCCTTCTAGAAGATTCGAGAAAATGCTCGTTTTTCCCACGTGCTGGCATTCTCGCACCCTAGCTATAGAGCAACCTGCGAACTGTTCGCACCCTGGCTATAGTGCAACCTGCGATAATTGGTCATTCTCGCACTCTGCCTATATAGCAACCTGCGAACTTCCCTTTTTATAAGGTTTTTACAAGGGAAAAAGCAACTTCTTTTCTCAGGAAAAGTTCTTCTCCCTTCTCTCTTCAGGAACTCAAGCCACTGACCCTTTTGAAGGTAAAATATAGGTTTACATCATTAACAATCATAGGGATGATGAAAATAATGTGTAACAACTATTAGATAGATTTCAGCATTGTAGCTGAATAAATGTTACATAAAAGGGTGTCAAATAATTGCAACTCATTTGGAAGAGACACCTAGAGATAATATGTCAAATTTGGAGGATTATGCAGTCCTAGAATATTTTGAAGATGTGTTCAAGGAGGTAGCCAGACTACCCCCAAGGAGAGACATTGATTTCTCTAAAATTTAATTCCTGGAGCAACACCAATATCAAAGACTCCTTACAGAATGAGTACACCAGAGTTGAAGGAGTTGCAAATGCAGATTGAAGAACTTCTGAAGAAGGGGTATATATGCCCAAGTGTGTCACCTTGTGGTGCCCCAGTCTTGTTTATGAGAAAGAAAGATGGAACACTAAGATTTTTCATTGACTTCAGACAATTGAATAAAGTGACTATTAAGAACAAGCATCATTTGCCAAGGATTGATGACCTATTTGATCAATTGAAGGATGCAAAGATATTTTCAAAGATAGATCTTAGATCGGGATACAATCAGGTAAGGATTAAAGAACAAGATATCAGCAAGAACACCTTCAGGACAAGGTATGGTCATTATGAGTTTATAGTGGTGCCATTTGGGTTGTCAAATGCACCACCTATTTTCATGTTCTTAATGAATGGTGTTTTCCGAGAATATTTGGACAAGTTTGTTATTGTATTTTTAGATGACATTCTTATATATTCTAAGTCAGAGGAAGAACATGAACATCATTTGAGGATGGTGTTGCAGGTATTAAGGGAGCATCAGTTGTATGCCAAATTGAGAAAGTGCTCATTTTATCATAAACAAATTCATTATTTGGGGCATATCATTTCAAAGGATGGGATAGCAGTGGATCCTGAGAAGATAGAGGCCATTAGAGAATGGTGCACTGAAGAATGTGACAGAGGTGAGATCATTCATGGGTATTGTAGAATACTACAAAAGATTTATTGAAGGATTATCAAAGATTTCACACCCAATCACTTTCTTGCAAAGAAAGGGAGTGAAGTTTCAGTGGACACTGGATTGCGAGAAGAGTTTCCAACACTTGAAACAATTATTGACAAGTTCTCCAATATTAAGGATTGCAGACCCAAATGAAGACTTCAATGTATGCATAGATGCATGTAATAAAGGACTTGGTGGAATCCTCATTCAAAATGGGTTTGTCATATGTTATGAATCAAGGAAGTTGAAGGATCATGAAAGAAACTATGCCACTCATGATTTAGATTTGGAAGCCATAGTGCATGCCTTGAGGAAATGGAGACACTACCTCATGGGGAAGAGGTTTGAGATAAGAACAAACCACAATGGTCTGAAATATTTATTTGATCAGCCAAATCTAAATTCTAGGCAAAGAAGATGGTTAGAATTTCTAAGCGAATATGACTTTGATATAAATCATATCAAGGGGAAAGAGAATAAAGTGGCTGATGAACTCAGCAGGAGGGTGCATGAATTACATGCTGCAACCATTAGCATGTATCAGACTGATATTAAAAGAAAAATTCTGGAGGTTGCAAATGCATATCTGCAATACAGAGAATTGGTAGCAATGCTACAATAGGGTAAGATGCCACAAAAAGTGGATAATTATAGTTTGGGAATAGATGTAATACTATTGTACAAGAAAATAATTTTTGTTCCAAATGTCCAGGACTTGAAATGTATGATTTTGCATGAGATGCATAATGTTCCTTATGCAGGGCACCCTGGATATCAGAAAACTATGACAGCGATCAAGATCCATTACTTTTGGCCAGGTATGAAGAGAGAGATCATTGAATACATCACTAGATGTATGGAATGCCAGAAAGTTAAAGATAAGAATAGGAACCCAGTAGGGTTTTTGCAACCTTTACCCATTCCTGAATGGAAGTGGGAAGTGGTGACAATGGATTTTATTATGGGATTGACCAAAACATACAAGTTGCATGATTTGATCATGGTGGTGGTGGACAAGCTTACGGAAGCTGCCCATTTTATTCCACTGAAAACTACTCACAAGGCAGCAGATGTTGTTGATATTTTCATGAAGGAAGTGACACGATTGCACAGAATTCCTAAAACAATTGTGTTCGACAGAGACCTAAAATTCACCTCGAATTTCTGGAAAGGATTGTTCAAAGGATTTGGAACGAATCTGAACTTTAGTACAGCTTATCATCCTGAGTCTGATGGATAGATAGAGAGGGTGAATAGAGTGATAGAAGATATACAGAGAATTTATGTGATGGACAAACCATTGAAATGGGAAGACTACCTACACTTGGTAGAAATCGATTACAACAATGGGTATCAGGCATCGTTGAAGATGAGCCCATTTGAAGAACTTTACGACAGAAAGTGCAATACTCCAGTGAGTTGGGATAATCCAGCTGATAGAATAGTATTTGGGCCAGAGTTGCTCAAGGAGATGGAGGACCAAATGATAAAAATTAAGAAGAATTTAAAAGTTTCCCAAGACAATCAGAAAAGTTATGATGATAAGAACAGAACCCATAGAGAATTCAAAGTGGGTGATCATGTTTTCCTGAAAGTGAAAGCTAACAGGAGTTCCCTGAAGCTGGGAAGTTGTACCAAGTTGGCAGCCATATTTTGTGGCCCATTTGAATCCTAGAGAGGATTGGTCCAGTTGATTATATGATTGCATTGCCTTCATCTATGTCTATTCATAATGTCTTCCATGTATCATTGCTAAAGAAATACATACCTGATGCTAATCATGTTATTGATTAGAATGTGATTCAGGTGGAGCAAGAAGGCACTTTTCAAGTGCATCCGGTGCACATTTTGGACCAGAAAGTCAAGCAGTTCCATAACCGAGCCATAGGTCTTCTAAAGGTCCAATGGACCTGGTACGGTCCTGAGGATGCTACTTGGGAGCATGAGGATGCAATGCAGATAGAATACCCACATCGTTTTGAAGATTTTTGAAAACTTTGTTGTATATGGGTGTATGATGCACTGAGGATAGTGCATAAATAAGGGGAGGGGATTGTAATATCCCCTAGCAAAGACCAATTGTAAATGTAATGTAAGTGTACTTAAGATGGTGAGCTATTTTGACATCATTTTGTAATTCACCTTCCATGGCATAGTGCATGCATGAACTGCGTAGTAAAATGATGTAGCGTGCACATTCCCGGATACTACACGCAGTAACTAAAGTGCACGCAGTATGGAGGTCAGTGAACCTTGTGTATATGATATGTGCTATAGGCTAGTGATCCAGTTATTATAAGTTGGAATGCTCATGTTTTGGAATTAAGCCAGAGCACCTAGATGTTAGAGGCCAGTGCACCTATTTTGTGTATGTCTCATGATTAATATAAAATACATTGGTGCACACAGAATGACCATAATAAAAGAGATGGGGGACTAAACTTCACCAGTTAGGGAAAGGAAGGTCCAAAAATCAAGAGAAAGGGCTAAGCTAGAGAGCTTAAGCCAAAAAAAAGGAATATTATATTAATATTTCCTAAAAGCATAAAGTATGGATAATTATTTTATCCTAAGTTCTAAAGTTGGGGACAAGTGGACCAAAGTAGCTTCCAACATGACAAGTGTCAAGTGGGGGACATGCATTCATATCGTGGGAACTTAGCTTGTTTGGTCACTTTTTCATGAGGATTATGACTAGCAGCTTGACCATCACTCTTACTATCATACTTCACGATCAGTTTCACAATGATTCCCTCCATCACTCAGTTATCCAGTCAATGATTCCATGACCATTTCACTCATGCAGTCTGTTATCCTTCAGATATTCATTTTATTGTATCTGAGCATGTTTCCATAACCTTATCCGGTTGGTGTACCTAATTATCTTGGGAGCGAGATTGAAGAAGTGGGTTGTCAGGTCCGTGAAAAATTGAAGAGGTGGTTTGTTAGGCCCGTGAGCAATTCTTCGAGCGAGAGAATTGTTGGGGATTGATTCCTAAAGGTGATAAATTGTAGCTACAGTGCTCTGAGACTTCTTTTCTAGCCTGTTGTTGAAGCCTTGGAAGGGAAGTGGTGCAGCTGAGGGACTGTTGAGATGAGAAGGGGCACACTTCCTTGGGTGGGACAGGCATGTGGGGAATGAGAGGCTGTAGGCTATCAATTGAGAGAGAACCTGAGACAGAGTATTTCCTATTGTCTATGAACCCTATCCTAGTTAGGAACTCCTTTACTTGGGTGGGGTTCAGTCCCAACTCAGGGGTGACTCACTGTTGTGAGTGATGAACAGTGTAGTCTAAGGTTGAGAGGTTCATGGGCTGTCTGTACGTAGTTGGTGACAATCCGTCCAAGATAAGTACCAATAATATGATAAAATTATATGTTTCATTGTTATTTACGTTCTTTTGTTACGGTTTATCATATATGTGATTATAATTGCCTGTATGTTTATGGGTATTTCCATGTATATGCTGCATATCTGTGTTTACTATTATTTTAGTATGAAATCATATATTACAGAATGTAATTGTTTGTTTATGTTTATATGTAAAGCTTCCGCAAGAGTGTTGTATGTATATGTTTAAGTTGCATGCAGTTTGAAGAGAAAATTTAGGTGGCATAGATCAGTTGAATAGTGGGTATGTTACAGTATGTTCCGCAGTACGAGAAGGAAATATTTTCCTAGAGTAGCATGGCCCAACCTGTTTAAGGTTGGGGATGTTACCAATTGGTATCAGAGCATGAGATATTTCTCTAGAGTGGCATTCCTCGGCCTGTGGGTGGTTGGGGGATGTTACAATAGAACTACTCTTTCTAAGTTCTGATACTAATTTTGTAGAATTACCAACCATAGACTTGTTGGGATATGCCCCACATAACTCTTTCGAAACATCATACATATAAAACTTAACAGACAATTACATTAATCTAATACACAGATTAATGAAAAAATAATAGTAAGCCTATACATACAACATATACATGCAAACATCATAAATATAAGACATGTACAAATACACAACATGCAAATGAACACATAAATGGCACTTATATTTTTATATAAGTCCACCAACTGTGTGTAGACCTTCCACGAGCCTCCCAGTCTTAGAACACGCTGCTCATCACTCTCAGCAGTGGGTCAACCCCGAGCTAGGACTAAACTCCACCCCGGTAAGGGATTCCTAAGCTAGGATGAAACAACTAGAAGTTGCACAATCAACATGAAGGATTTATTCCCAGGAGCCAACTCACAATAATGACCTACAACCTCTCATTTCCCGCATTCCTGTCCCACCCTAGGAAGTGTTCCCCTTCTCTATCCAACAGTCCCTCGGCTACCCCACTTCCCTTCCAGGGCTTCAACAATAGGCCAGACATGAATTCTCAGAGAACTATAGATGTTGTTGGGCTCCCTCTAGGAAAACCACTTCCCCAACAACCTATATCACTTGGAGAGTGTTTCTTATAGGCATGAAAACCTACTTCTTCAGTCCACAGGCCTAACAACCCGCCTCTTCAAATCACAGGCCTGATAACCTCCTTCTTACTCCAACTCCTTAGCCAATTATGTAAGGGTGATGGAAGTAGAAAATATCGGGTATAGAACATATGATGGAAGGAAAAGGAAACCGTTAAAACATGGTATGGGATCAGGAAAAGTACAGGTGTAATGTGCTTCATAGGAAAAGTATGGGATAGCTCAAGGTGTCTACTGCTTCTAGAGGTTTGTGAGTAATGCAAAGGTCGAATATGGAGGGGATGGATATTTAGGAAACAATAATATAATATTCAATTTAGAGTTAAGCCTTAAATATTATCCATTTTCCCAAGTCTCTTAGATCTTCCCTTTACCTCCCTAGTGGATCTTAGTCCCCCATACTCTTTTATCATGGTCAGTCTACACACAACGATTTATTTTATTAATGATATGGGTTTTTACATATACAAAATAGGCTCATTGGCCTAAGCATCTAGTCTCTCCAACCTAATCATCACATAATCCTCCTAGATTATAATCGCTTGGCTCACCAACCTATAAAACATGTTTACAATTTAGTTGGGTCTTGGCCTTGGGGTATTACAAAAGGGGGTACTAAGGGAAAGATAAGTTCAATGCATCCGCCACAAAAACAAGGGTGACACATCAACGAAGATAAATAGGTTCTAAGAAAAATAAAAGTTTGACATTCATGCTATTTCAACAAGAAGAAATGGGTCGTAAGAAATGAAGAGGTCGAAACTATGGAAACTTAACAAGGGTGAAATGTCACGTAAGAGAAAGAGGTACTATTAAAAAGATAAGTTCAACATGTATGCCAGAGAAAAAAGGGTGATATGTCAATAGTGATACTAAGAAAGGGGTACTAAGAAAACAGAGAGGTTGAAAGATCATAAAACTTAGCAAGGGTGACACGTCACCTAAGAACAATCGGTACTAATGAAAAGAGAAATTCAAAAACTCTACCACACAGAAAATGGTGACATGTCAATGTAGATAAAATAGTACTATTAAAAATAAAGTTTGGCACCCGTGCCATGTCAACAATGGGAAAGGGATACTAAGAAAACAAAGAGGTCAAACTCTATGCGAACTCAAAAATTCTGAAACTTCACCTAATACCAAGGGGTACTAAGGAAAAGAGAATTTCAACACCTATTCCACACAAAAATAATTGACACTTCAACAAAGATAAAGGGGTATTAAGAAAAATATAAGTTTGACACCCATGTTATTTCAACAAAGAGAAAGGGGTACTAAGAAGACAAATAGGATGAAAGATATGCCAACTCGGAAAGGGGGACATATCACCTAAGAGAAGGGGGTACTAAGGAAAAGATAATTTCAAAACCTATGCAACATAAAAAAGGGTGACATGTAGACAGAGATAAAGGGGTACTAAGAAAAATTAAATTTTGACAGGAATGCCATTTCAACAAGGAGAAAGGGGTAGTAAGAAAACAAAGAGGTCGAAAGCTATGCCAAATTAAAAAGGGTGAAACATCACCTAATATCAATGGGTACTGAGGAAAAGAGAATTTCAACACCTATTCCACACAAAAAAGGGTGACACGTCAATAGAGCTAAAGGGGTACTAAGAAAAATAAAATTTTAATACACATCCCATGTCAACTAGGAGAAAGGGTACTAAGAAAACAAATAGGTTGGAAGCGATGCCAAATAAGCAAGTGTGACTGGTCAACTAATATAAAGGGGTATTAAGTAAAAGAAAAGTTCAAAACCTATTCCACACAAAAAAATGGTGACATGTCAATAGAGATAAAGGGGTACTAAGAAAAATAAAAGTTTGACACCTGTGCCATGTTATCAAGGAGAAAGGGGTAATAAGAAAATTAAGAGGTATAAATATATGCCAACTCAACAAGGGTTTCACATCACCTAAGAGAAAGGGTTATTAAGGAAAATATAAGTGTTATCGCTGAAATTTCGTCCGCAACATTGCACATAAATGGTTATAGAAATAAAACAATGCCAAACAACTATTAGTTCACCTGCAGCACAAAAAATTCATTTCCAAGAAGAAAAAACTATACAATTGGGAAAAAATTGACATGAGCTAACTCACTAAAGGAAGCATGCACATAGTGCATGGGCCAAAGAAGCCCGTAGAGTGAAAAATGCACCATATGCATGATTATGTATGAGAAAATCCGTGAACTCTTGTGAATGATGCATTTGTGGTTCTTGTCATCCCCTCAACCACTTATGGACCAACTCCCAACTTGATTTGACCCTCATATCTAAGATGAATCTGAATGGGTGGCTGGTCAAGGACCAAAGGGTGCCCTAAAGGGCCCCTTGTTCACACCAAGAACCAGTTGAATTTTTCCTTGAAGACATGTTATAAATAGAGGCCATGGGTGCACTAAGAATTTAAGAATTTCATAGTATTGTTATGCTACCTCAATCCTCCCTTGAGAATTCTTTTTTCTTCTTAGGGCATTCCAACAACATTCCAATAGGCCATTCCAATCACCTCTTGAGGGAATAAGCATTGATTTCTTCATCATTTTCTTTATTGTTTACCATTGTAAGAAGAGGTCTCCATTAGGGAACTCAAGAGCCCTCCCAAGGAGGAAGAGGGGACCCATAATTCCTCCTTTATCTATGGTGTTTTTCCAACTAATATAGTTATCTGTTGGTGGCATAATCTTGGTCATTTGGTCGATTGTTTTTGGTTCAAAGTTTCTTATGCATTCTAGTTTTATTTTCTTAGTTGGTTTTAGTTTATTTACTTGTTTATTTCATGTGCTTGGATTGTTTAACTTATGCACTAACCTCTGTCTTGTATAGCAGTCCCAACTAGACATGCAAGTGCCCTTTCTTTTCTCACCCAAGTGACGAAACAAACACAATAGATTGGTGACCATACTAGGGATAAGGTATCAATTTATTCCCTATTTTGGCTTTGAGAGAACTTATTTTTGACCCATTTTTCTTGCAAGTACCAAAAACAACTTAGCCTTACCTGTTAAGATCTAAGTTTAGAGATGGAGGAGCATAATTTCATTGAAAATACCCCCCCCCCCTCGACGTGTATTAGAACGTGCACGAGTATTTCATCCCACAGGCACGCACTCAATGTACTATGCACCCAAAATACTTATGTTCTATGTGCATTCTGTGCACTGTGTGCCAAAATGTCTTCTATTCTTTGTGCATTGTGTACCCACTGCACCTCAGTCTGAACTGTAACCCACGCACATGCCCAGAGTTTCAAAATTGTAAGATTTTTGTGATTATTTAAAGGCCCCTGGCCTTCAAAATCTTGCTTTCATGCAATTTGTAAATTCACTCCACTTAGATTCATTCCCCATATGAAAGGTTAGTCAAACATAGGAACTTAGGGGGTAAAAATAACCATATTTCTCCTCTTTTGCTTTTGGTTTCCACATGGATGAATTGTTTTATTTGTAAAATTTAAGTTGAGATTCTTTGCTATCACATATAAAAACACTTGCATTGGGACTAGAAATCAACTTTAATCATTGAGTGTTCTCTTCTCTCACACCATAGAGCGATCTTTAGAATCTGAAAGGTGGTTAAGGGGACATTTCATCTCACTTAAAAAAATCTTTAGGAGAGGACAAAGCCCCCCTAGGGATCCTCTTAGTTTCTTTTTGAAATCATCTTAAATTTGTAAGGGCCCATACATTCCCACATGTTGCAAACTTAGGATAGTTTCTTGATAATTACTTTCTTAGTTTACATCACTAGGAGAGTTTAAAGATCAAAGTAATGGGCCCATACATGCCCACATCCTTGCAATCTAGGATAGTTTTTCAAATCTTTCTTAGTGTAAACAACATTAGGGAGTTTAAAGGATTGGTAAGGACCCATATGTCCACATGCTATTTCTTTAGGGATTTTAAATTTCTGCAAGGTTGTACCAATGACATCTAGTAAGATAGGTAACCAAGATTTGTAAGGACCACAGGAATTCCACATGTTGCAAATTCACACCTAACTTATGAAAATTTGGCACATTTTATCACTTGCTCACACACAAAGTCACTCCTAACTCACATAATTTCCATCTTGAATTGTGGAGGTTGAAGTAGGTTTTCTCCAAAGGAATTCTGAAACGTCCCACTAGTTCTTGAAGAAATTATCCACACCCACTTAAATTCAAACGAGATTGGTTCACACCCCCAATCTCTTAGCCCACCACATCTAATTTTTTTCTAAAAACACACTAAGTTTTCCTCCACAGGAGGTGCCAAAAGATTTTTTTTTAGTCTAGGTAGGATCTTGGGAGTAGGCATCCAAATAACCCCATGTTATCTGGTTCTCATATTTTCAAACATTAGAATTTGACAAATAGGGAACTTTAAAAATCCTCCAAGTCAAGTGATCCTAACACCATAAGGCAGGGAGATACTCGTGAAGGGTTGAAGGCCAAGGTCTAGTTGTTTTGTGTGTCCCCCCTTGAGTCACCCAACTCCTGGAAGGGATTCATCCCGTGACCCATTTATGAGGAAAAAAAATCTAAATGTCGCACTTTGACTGAGGTACCTAGTGGCCAATTTTAGGATGTCTACCCAGGCGACAATTGTGGGCTGCAATTGCACCTTGATCATATTTTGTGTGGGTATTGGGAAATATTGCTAGCTCTTTCGGGATATGCACCCTCTACCCCTCATTATAACTGATTGTTTCATCCTTCACTAGTTCCTCTTCTGGTGGCTTTAGACCCTACTATTGAGTGCTCTTGGAAGGTCTAGTGCTATTTGAGAGGAAGGATGATACATCTTTTTAGGACATGATCATTTTTTTTTATTTGTTCTCCCATGCGGAGAAAATCCACCTACCCACATGTATTCTTATTTATAGTTGATTTATGTATCATGCTCATTTGATTACATGCAATTGTGAGTTATATTGTGAAGGTCCAAATTATACAAGTCCCTTGTTCATTTATTTTTCTCATCACCATTTTCACACATTCACTTTTCTAGTCGGACATCATAGGGGACCCACATAATCCCCTTCATTCCAGATGCTTGCAGAACCTCCCTCCTATTCTAGGAGGAGTTCCTAGTCTTGCCAACTCACTGACTCAACCATCTCACAACCCTGTGAGTGATACTATTTTGGGATCATCTTTTCTTGGTTCCACTTTACCCATGTCCAATTCCCAAGGCCATCCAGCCACTAGCTCTCCTTCACAAGGAGGCAGGGGGAAAACTTCTTCTCAAGGGATAAGTACAACCCCAATAAATCTCTCTCAAGGGTCAGGTGCACTACCTGCTCACACCATGGATGGAATTAATCCTCCACCACCACCCCCCATGCCATATTTGGCATCTCTCAACATTCCTAATTTGAGTAAACTAATGAATGATCCTATATTTCATGACCCTACATGGCTCAATATGCCTACCAAACTACCTTCAAATATTCCAAAATTTGAAGGAAAGTTGGAGGAAGATCCCACCAACCATATCATGACCTTCCACTTATGGTTCTCTTAAAACATCATCATGGATGAATCCATCCTCTTATGTTTATTTTAGTGCACACTCACTGGTTCATCTGCCAAATGGTATGTGGACGAACAATTAGGGTCCCATGTGACTTTTGAATCCTTGGAAAAAGCATTTTTGGCCTTCTTTTAACTATCATTTCATCATGACACTGGTCTATAACTTCTCTTTGAGTGCAAACAAACCTTAGCTACACATATTGTCGACCACATTCACGAATGGTGTCAGTGACGTAGTTTATGTAAAGTACAAACCACCAAAGAACAACGTCTTGATTGGTATCTCAAATCACTTGTCTCTATCCCTAAAAAAGATGTGGCATCCACCTTCCCCCAAAATGAAGAGGAATCCATTAGCAAGTCTCAACAATACGACCTCATTTATGCTCAGTCGGGTAACTTATACATAGTAATACTTGATGCACCGAGACCCGTACCATTCGGCTAGGACAAAACACCACAACCCATACATCCAACCACCACCTATGTATGGTACACCCCAATATCCATCGATATATGGAGGGTCATCTTATTACCCTCCTCCCCTTTACCAACAACCATATGATGTTTCTCCCCCTCCACCCATGAGTGCACCTTTTCCAGCACCCATTATGCACCTGAATTCTCAACCAAGTTTAGGTTCCCCCTCTACTTCAGCATAGAACCTAGGCACTAATGAAAGTGCTCCTCCTTCCTATGCACCCTACAAATCATTGCCACAAAACAATTTGTATTTTCCATTTCCTTATGCTCCACAACTAATTGCTCCTCCACAAGTACAACCACACACCAGTGTTAACTTTGTTCATCCCTCTCCCATTCAATAATTTCATATTTTCAAAATGTTCAATACGAAAAATATATCCCATTAGCTGAATAATGCCAAGAATAAAGGAAAAAAATGAAATAATAATAACCCAGGACTAGGGGGAAATAACCCGCAATAAAACCAACCTATTGGGGGCAACCAAAATTAGGGTAACCATAACCCCCAATGGGACAATAAAAACAAACGCCAAGGGAGGAACAAAAGAAACAACCTCCAGACAAAATTCCCTTGTGCTCTTTGCGGTGAGCATGGGAATTACACTCATCATTTCCTCTAAATTGTCGACTTCAAATGGATGAAAGAATCCATGAACGCACCATATCCTTCAGCGCAGCTTGCCCCTCTGCAGGCCCCACAATAATATTTGCAACAAACACCCCTGACTGTGTTGCAAAAACCTATTCCACATGTGATGAATACCCAACAGGAGGTCCATCCTGCCCCACCACAAATGGGATAGTATCAAAACCATTGAAATTCGACGGATCGCAATATCCTCCTCACTAGCGAAGAAGAAATTCTTATCCAATAATGCAGTTGTCAATACAAACGCCCCCTGAATCTACTCCCACCACTTCAGAAAAAGATCCATCAATAGTCATACAACCCTTTATGATCCCAGACCCTAACAATGAACCCTCCATTTGTATCCCTCACATTCCATTATGACACAATGTCAACAACCGTCAGGCTAGGGTGGCACACAATTATAGTCTAGTCGATGACTTGGAACAATATCCTACAAGCATGTCTGTATTGGAGGTCCCCCAAACCTATCCAACTTAATGAAAATCCTTTCTTTCCACCTTGGGGGCAGTCGACCCAGCTGATACTAGACTCATCACATTTGATCTAGATAATGGGAAACCTCGTCTCCCTGCTTTTGTAGATTTCAAGATACCAATCAAGATTTAGAACATCATGGTTCATCGATGTATCATTGATGAAGGTGCATCCACATGCATCATGTCCAAAACTCTATGGAAAAAACTTGGCTCCCTTGAGCTAGTACCATCCACCATCACTTTAAGAGCTTATGATGGTCAACCATTGTCCCCTGAAGGGATCTTTCAAAATGTCCCCATTGAAATCAAAGGCAAATCCATCCTCATCGACATTGAGGTTATCAATTCCCCACTCAATTACAACATATTGTTTGGACGTAGCTACATGTACTCTATGAATGAAGTATCCTCTTCTGTGTTTTGAATGATGATGTTCCCCCACAAGGGGAAAATCATCACCATCGACCAAGTTTCACATTACAATCCTAACCACTCCGCCAACATCGATAACATCCTACCTCTTGTCCACACTATTTCCGACACTTATCCACTCATGGATATGGACCCCAAAATTTTCAAGGACCCATCCTTGCTGGGGGCATACCATGGAGCACCACCTCTCATACACCCCTCAACACAAGTGTGTCGTGTATATTCTAATGGAACTGACACCAGAGACACCATTCCTCCTACTGAATCCTCTCCCCACCTCGACGTCCCACCAGTTGAATAAATTCCATCTTAGGAATTACCTGAGAACCCTACTACACCACTTGCCCCCTATTTCACCTTCCCCCAGGGGAAAATCCCAGTTTGGGAGACAATCTTCCAAGCCATTACTCAAATTACCTTCTTCTACCCCCCACTGGGAGTATAAGAATTTCAGGTAGTCACAACACTTACCCTTCCCAACATGGTACTTGTCATTCCTGTATGGTATCTACACCCACCAGTGATGGTTTCACAACCATCTATCCCTCCTCAGTGAGAGGGAATCCCGATGCATATTCCAGTACTAAATCCGACCACACCACCCTCACCACAAATCACCAGCACCATTACCACAGCTGGGGAGAGATGAAATAAGAAAGATCCCACCACTCCAATTCCTCCCCAATTTCAACCTCCTTGCGCACTTTGCAAAAGAGAGGGAAACATCACTAATCGATGTCCTTATCTCCCCGAGTTACACAATCTGATCCAACTCCCTTAAGAAACCACATCATTCATCACTTCACCAAGTACCTCTAGTACTACCACAACTTCCCATACTACATGAAGTCAAGGGTTGCGAACCAGATTCACTTCTACCAACTGTTCAGAATATGTTCACTACACTCATCATTGACTCGCTCTACCTCAGTTTTGACATACGCTAACGAAAATATGCCAAACATTTCATCAAGAGCCCTCTCCACCACCACCTTTAGGTACCCATGTCACTGACATCCATTATGTCTTGACCTCCATCCCCGAACAGATGAGATGCCCTTTCTCTCTTTGTGACTCACTTGCTCATTTCACATACGAGTGTCCTTTGATGATTGAATATAGGCATTGTCAAGTAACCCTTATTCAAAATCATTCGACCACCTCACCTCATTTGATACAAGTGACTCCACCCATCCCTTCTTCAAATACGATTCACATTACCTCCCCTAAACCTGAGTCACTTCCCACCCCTCCATGGTGTTAACGCTCTGTAAATTCCCACAGGTTGTCAGAGTAGAACAAATTTACAAGAGGTAACTTTATCCAACCACTTCAAAACTAGAATCTAGCCCTACCAGCTTCAGAGAGGAATCTCTCTATATGATTTAGCTATGTTTTAACTTTAAGACAATAGGCTAGTTAAATAAAATAAGATTGAAAAGGTTTATTGTTGTTTTTGTTAAGTTGGCTGAAAAGAGTTTTCGTTTCCTTCGGGCTATGGGGTCTATATCATAAAGATAGAAATATAAAAAGAAACTAAAATATTCTTTTCACAGTGAAAGATAATGCATTCATTGGATTGTTTAGTAGTAATATGATGATTAGCCAAAAAGGTGAGAATATGAATTAAAGTAAAGAAGCATTTAAGAATTTCTTCACTATAATATCAGAAAGATAAACATTAAGATCTTTCAAAGCTAGAAATAGGGTATACAAAGATAAATCCTACAACATGTGCTACTTTAAAAGATTAGATTAGAAAACAATATGACAACTAAGAAAGAAAAACATTTAACATAGAAAAGAAAACATCACGAATGAATAACATGCAAGAATCCTGTGAAACGTCTCTTTATATTACTGGAAGATCTCTTGATAAAAATTATAGTGTTTCTAGATTATAGGGCATAAAGATCAACCCTCGGTACTTCAAAGTTTGAAGTATTTATAATAAAAAATTACATACGATCCTGTCATTAAAGATCAGGACATGGCAGTTCTAAATTTAGCTAACTAACTCAACAAAATACAAAAATTCAGGAGCGGTTTGATGATGTGTTGAAACTTCATGCTGATTTCTGGGGTAAACCGTTGGTGAGGCCTCTACACGACCTCATCTGACTGGATAGCTAACTGGGCTTGGACACCATAGCTCTTACTCGATCAAGTTGCATAGCTCTTCCCATCGAAGGTTACTGGGAACGATGACTTTGAGAAATTTTCGGTATACTTCATCCATCTTTGTAGACCTGGAAAAAGTTGGCTTGATGACGAAAATGTACTGGATCTCGTGTTGTATGCTGATGTCTGATTGGAAAGATTCTAAGAACGCCTTGCCTGTGATACTTCCCTGTATTCCTGAGAATTTTGAACTATCTTTAGCCACAGTGGCTAGTTTCTTTTTATAATCAGAAAGTGTCATTAACTTGTAATTTATGACCCTTAAGCCAGGGAGGCCTTTCTTTCGTAGAGCTTCAATTTTGCTAAAAGATCTTTGCAGTCCTATATCCATAGCCTGGACCTTTTCCTCCAGTTGTAGCATCAATCCTCTTTTGGTCAGGACCCTCTTGACCTCAAGGATGGTTTCTATCCTATCTTCAATTTTCAAATCCTCTAACTCTTCTCTGGTTTTTGAATTCAGGAATTTAATGATATCAGTGGCTTTAGCGAACATCTCTCCCAATTCTCCTCTTATATTCTCAATCGCTTGCTTTCTTCTTTGCACCAGTTCATTCTGCTTGAACATGATTTGTACCATAGGCCATATTTCATTTATGGATTTGGTGATATCCATCCAAACATTTTCCTTGACATCAGCAAGTGTTTTTCCTACCACTGTTTTCTTTTGAAGCTGTTGCAATTCCTATTTGAGCTTGTCTGATGTTTGTTTCTCCTTGGAGTAGCTGGCTTGGTAAGAAGACTTGAGTTCCTGAAGGTTCTCAACCTCCTTTTTAAGTCTGCTAATCTCTNTTGTTCTTACTCCTATGAGTGGAACTGCACTCAATGGAATGACCTCCATGGCCTTTGATTGTTCCTTCTCTTTCAATAACCTTTCCAGTTCTGCTTCCATCTCTTTCAACTGTGCATTCTGATCCATAATCAACCTGAGCATCTCATCCTTTTCCCCTTCTGTCTCATCTATCTCCTTTGCCTGTGCATCCTCTGTTGGTGGTAGTTTCAGTTGTTTCCTCAGAGATGTTATATCGACATTTTTCTTTTTAAGCATCTCCTAAACTGCTTTCACATTTGAGGGATCATGCCTGATCTTGAGGACCAACTCTTCCAACGTCTTAATTCTGTTATCCTTTGCAAAGGATGATATCTTTTGTAATTTCAGTTGTGTCTGGACATTACTCAGAGATACCAGTAATTTAGTGGCCATAGTAGAAACATTTTCCAACATGGAGAAAATCATTTCCCCAGTTTTCCTGTGAAGATCCATTTGATTAGCAGGATGCACATCCCTTGTATGAAACTCGAATGTTGTCGTGTTGTAATCAGTGATGGCTTTCGAGTCCTGCACCTATGCCTGCAGGAATACCATGTGAATTCTACCCTTTTCTTTATTGAATGTATACAACAGTCTATGCTGTGCAGTTGAAGTTTGCTTCCAAAACTGAGCATATGTACTGTTGGTTAGCGTCTGATTTTTCTTTTTGATCAGGTCATACTTCTAAAAAATACTCAATTTTGGTCCTACTTTACTCGGTTGGTCGACTAGTGGAGTACTTGTGGGCTTCTTAGGAAAAACTATAGACATGATCTACTTGTTTCTTGTGCTAAGAAGTGACCGATCATATTTCATGGTTTCAGTGGATTGGATTCCCTTTTCACCAGCTGTGTCAGGTGTGTGACTGTCTTTTGGCCTTTTGCTGTGTAATTGGAAATCTTCAGCCGATATTTCTGTGACGAAAGGTGAAGTATCCTTCCTGGATCTTTTCTCTTTGGGAACCTATGGTGTAGTCATATGTAAAATGATAACCAAAGGGTCCTACTGTTCTATCTCGACCAGAGTGTTCGGCTCCCATTCTGTTTGATTCGTGAACTGCTCTATCTCAGGCTTGGGTGTATGAACATATGGGACATTTTTGTTTTTAATTCTCATCTCATAAATTATCCCACATGGATCATAGTGCCAAATGAAACTAAGAAAAAACTTCATTTCTTTCAACATTTTGTCTGCTTCCTCCCCGACGCCTCGGCTATTGCAGATGAAAGATCCTATTTGCCCTTTAATTCTAACTTGTTGTTTCTTTTTCAGAGACACAAAATGTATGTCATCTAAGTTAATCATTTGCCTTATATATTCTAGGGAAAATATCCTCACGGGTAGATACTTGGGCAGTTTGTATTGAGCCAACTCGCATCCATATACTCTGATCTTAGTGTGATTTTGGTAAAGATACCAATATCCATTTTTTTCTGGGTCTGAGAGGTGTAAGATCCTCTGAATCTCCTCATTTATCCTTGGTTTGGGTCTACCACTGAACATGCTCACCACTGAATGGTAGAACTGCTCGATAAACTATTTGAAGTTAAATTCTGTATAATTTTGTCTGAGTAGCGAGGTCCAAGTTGTTACCTCTTGCGGCCTCCCGTCCTTGTCCATCTTCTACATTGAAAAGGAGAATCTGCCCACCTGAAAGAAAGTGAACATGTAGGCCAGTATTGAGGAATACTGGAACATGCCCTCTTTGGCAAAATTTGAAAACTGTTCATGAATACTGTTTGCCAGGAAAGTGCTGTAATCGAACTGAGTGGTAGGTTTTTCTTCCATGAAGAAAATTGACACAAAACCCAATATAACTTCTAGTAAAGATCTGTGATGACTTCAAGATTGAAAGGGGAGGCAGTTTCAACTCTGGGTATCTGCATCATCTGATCGATGGCTTCTGGTGTAATGAAGAACAAAGTCTCTCCTGATGAAGATACTATGGCTCTTTGGTCGGGGAGGTAATGAGCCTGGCACTTGAGGGAAAACTTAGGGAAATGGTGGACCTAGGGGAAAAGATACAGAGGAAGGTTGGACTTCCAGATCCCAATTTCATCACTCTTATCTAAGAAAACCTCTTTGATCCATGACTGCAAGTCCGCAAAGTAAAATTCGCACCAGGTGTCTATGATTAAATGATCCTTGTTGGCTAAATGGATCCTATCGAGGTCGATAGGAGGCCGGAGGAAAGGATTTTCCTCGGCTTATACTTTATTTTATTTTGGTGCCATCCTACTGAAAATACCTACAAGTCAAACAAACATTAGTGGGGATGACTGTGGTTTTGGACGGTTGACTGAAACGAAGAGAAAACGAGGAAAACTATGCTCTGGTGTGACAGGAAAAATATTCTCTGGTGAGATGACACAGTAAACAATGGGAGAATGAAGGGAAAATGGTAGTTTTGAGCAAACGAATACCCGTTGGGCATGGGAGATAGGTCAACAGGCTAACAGATAAGTTAGCTAGTAATAAATGGCCAACGGGTCCTTTAGAGCGTGAGATGGCAGGTAACAATGAATGACGAATATGACTGGGTGACGTGGTGGGTTTTGATTGGGGAAATGACCATGGTGAAGGGACTTGTAACGGGCGAATAGGGGGAATGGACTGACAAATTTATGAGACATGACCCTTAGGGGAAAAAGGTGGAAAATGACATCATGGGGTGACGGGGGTCTGTCAGAAAATGGTTAGCAGTGGGAGTCTGGACCAATGGATCTCTGCCACATAGAGAAGGGGGCCTACCAGAGAAATCACTACATTCCATACCCCCCCCCTTCGTTAAAGGAAGATCGGTCGAGGGGGTCCAAAAAAGATCATCAGCCATCCATTGGTGCGCTTGCTGCTGGACTATAGATCTGAGCGTGATGTTTAACCAGAATTCCAAACCCCTGCCCCACCATTAAAAGCAGAATGATCAGGGGGGTCCGGAATTCAATATTGACCATGGATCTATGCGCCGACACCTCAGTCATTGAGATGTGCACCTTCTTTATTCATGATCCTTGACCCCCCCTTACCGTTAAAGGTAGAACGGTCGGGGGGATCCGGAAAGACTTGTCAACCGTAGATATGGGTGCCCACTCTTTAGTCGTTCATCTATGCATTGATTTTACTCTGTGAGCGCAAAGTTATATTTGCTCCAAAACTTAGGATAAGTGCATTATGTGGATTTGTCCAAGCTTTCTCTGTTTATATCACCATGGGGGTTAGACATCAAACCTTTTAAAACATCAAAGATATGGTTCAATATCGATCATCATGCCTGTTTTATTGACATAAAGCAAACTACCCTATGCTCTAACCTAATTACCTATGACATTTAGCCCAGATTAAACTGTTGGACTAATAAATTACTCTATCCTAGGGTTATTTGACCAAGATTAGGTAGTTTGGTCAAATTTATTCACTAACTAACCTAATTCGCTTGGCTAAGATTAAACACTTTAGCCAAGCTTATTCACTACTCCTATCAACATCAATTTAAAGGACTTGGACATGTTTTAACTGTATGAACCAAGTCACTGTTATAGCATGGGGCTTTATCCAATTTCTTTTCTGCCCTCTTTTATTCTTTTTCTTTCTTTTCTTTTTATTTTTTCTCTTTTCTTTTTTCTCAAATTATTTGCAGAATGAAAAATCATTTGACAACCAAAACGATATAAGGATAAAAAAAATTAGTCACCAGTTGATCCTATAAATTATAGGGTTATAACAACGGCTCCACCTGGGGATGGTACTCTCCTTGTGAAGTGCCAAGAATCCTGCTTTCTGATGTTTTGAAAAACTTTCTCCATAGTTGCCTTTGTTGTATGATTTGTTTTATTTTTGAAAATTTGATGACAATGTTCAGTGTCTTAGGGCCTTCTCTGCGGGCTTCAACCATATAATCAAAGTTATTCACTCAAAACTTGTAAGAAAAATGAAATGATTTGCACAATGGAAAGGTGAGACTGAAAGTCCCTACTGAGGAGGTGAATAGTTCTTCAGCATTCTGCCATTCACAAGTCCTCCTGGTAGATTGGTCCCATCGCTGTTGTTGAGCAAGAAAGCATTATTCCCTCTGAATGCATGAATTATGTAAGGTCCCTTCCATAAACTTTCGAATTTGCCATGCTTCCTCTTATCTTCATTTCGGGCATCCCATCTCAGAACCAGGTCACCAAGCTCAAAGTCATCTTCTTTAGTTCTTTTGTCGAAGATCTTTTTAATGCTCTCCTGGACAACCTGAGCTTTGTTGTATACTTCTTCTCTGGACTGTTGCAAGTGGATCATTTGGTTTATCCTCCTTTGGGAGTTGTTCGGCTCGGCGTGCATCTCTTGCAACAGTTTCATGACAGGAACCCCTAAGGAGGTAGGAAAAACCACTTCAGTGCCATATACCAACTGATATGGGGACATACCAATTGACCTCTTGGTGGTTAGTCTGTCCGCACAAAGTGCAAAAACTAGCTTGTTATTCCATGACTTTTTGTTTTCTTGCAACGTCTTCTTAATAATGTTCACCAGGGTTTTATTGGATGACTTCGCCAGCCCGTTTCCCTGAGGGTAATAGGCTGTGGAATGCCCCAAACCAATATGGTACTGGTTGAAAAAATCTATGAGCTTCTTAGATCGAAAAGCAACTGCATTGTCAATTATAATGTTTCTAGGACAACCAAAATGAGACAAGATATTATTTTCTAGAATTTTAATAATGATAGAATCACTAGCTTGCCTACTTGGTGCAACTTCGATCCATTTTGTGAAATATTTCGTAGCAGTAAGAATCCACCTGTGCTGGCACGAAGAGGGAGGATGTATTTCCCTGATAAATTCTAATCCCCATTGCTGGAAAGGAGCTTCAACAAAGATTGGTTTCAGGGGTAAAGGAAGGAGTTTCCTTTTTCCCTCGAACACCTGACATTTATGACACGAAGTCACCTTCTGATGCACATCGGCATATAGTGTAGGCCAATAGAACCTAGCTCTGAGAATTTTATTAGTTGTGGTCTTCCAACTTAGATGACCACCACAGTCTCCTGCATGAAAATCCTGCAATACTTTGAAAGCTTCATCCTTTAACAGACAATTTAACAAAATACCTCCAGGATCCTTCCAATATAGATTGCCTTCCAGAATGCAAAATTTTAATGCTTTCAATTTCAAAAACCTAGCTTCAGTTTTGGTTAGACCAGGGGGAGCTCGTAAGTTATGCAAGACAAATATCAGGTCTGCGTACCATGGAGAGTTTAGAAATACCTCTTTCACACTTAGAGTCGCCCGCTCTCCCTGTTCATCTACTGCAGCTAAGAAATTAATATCAAGAGCATGGAAATTGGATTCAGCCATTAACTTTGATAGACCTTGACCTTTAATCAGTTTAGTAGGCTTAATCTCTATGTCATACTCCAGAATAATAGCAATCCATTTTCCTCTTCTGCCATCTGGATTGTCTTGGGTTAAAATGTCCTTTACTACTGCGTTCAGAACGTATGTAATGGTGTGGGAATGGAGAATATATACTCTAAAATCCTTTATGGATTTTATTAGGGCAAAAGCTTGTTTCTCCATTATTTTATAATTCAAAGAAGCATCTCTTAAATATTTACTGAAAAAGGCTATGGGCTGTTCATACCCTTCGTTGTTTTTCTGTAGTAATACTGCGGCAATGGTATGTTCAGAAGCGAAAGAAAAAAAGGTAAAAATATTTGGTGAAATCATGACTGATCAAGACTGGAGCCTAAGTGAGTGCGTGTTTAACTTGTTCAAAAGACTGCTTGGATTGAGAGTCCCATTTTATTTTTGTGTCATTTTTTAACATGTTGGTGATGTTTCTGAGAAGCTCAGCCAGGCTAGGTATGAATCTTCTTAGAAAGTTTACTTTTCCAATGAAAGATTGTAACTCCTTAATATTCCTTGGGTGTTCCAGTTTTTGAATGGCTTCTATTCTACTGGGATCTATCTTAATTCCATCCTTATAGATTATGTGCCCCAATAGTTTAACTTCCTCTAATCCGAAAAGGCTTTTCTTAGGATTCAGAGAAATCCCAAATTTCCTGCATTTCTCAAACACTCGTCTGAGATGTTGTAAGTGCTCGTCATCGGATTGGGAATAAACAGTTACGTCATCCAGATAAATGACAATAAATTTGCCAATTTCTTCCACAAAAGTGATGTCCATTGCTCTTTGGAAGCTGGCCCCAACGTTCATCAACCCGAAAGACATTTTCACGTACATGAAGGTACCCCAAGGTGTTGTGAAGGTTGTTTTCTCTTGGTCATTTAGGTGAACGATAACCTGGTTATAGCTTGAGAAACCATCCAGTAAGGAGATTCAGCTGGGTCCAACTACCTTTTGTAATATGTGGTCCATTTTTGCCAATGGGTAGTTGTCTTTTAGGGAAACCTTGTTTAGGTTTCGAAAATCAATGCAAAGCCTGATTTCCCCAGATTTCTTTCGGGTTGGGACCAGATTTGAAACCCATTTGGAAAATCGTAAAGGAACTATGATTTTAGCATCATACATCTTTTTTATTTATTTTTCTATCAGGGGAAGTAACTTGGGATTGATTCTCCTAAGTTTTTGTCTGAAAGGCTTTTGATCCTCTTTTATCGGGATCCTATGTTGTATGATGCTTGTGTCATAAGACTTCAAATCTTCATAACCCTAAGCAAACACATCTGAATATTCCTTGAAAAGTTCAATGTATTTGATTTTTTTCTCAGGGGGTAAGGATTTGGAAAGTTTTACTATCCTGGGTTTCTCTTCTGTCGCTATGTTAACGTCTTCAACCTCTTTCCCACTGGCTTCAATTTTAGGTTTTTTAGCTACATCATTAAAATCAAATAAGTCTTCTAATGGAACTAAAACCCTAGGAAAAACATTACTCTTTAAATGCAAAACATCAAACTCTATCTCATCTTCACCTAACTCTTCTGAATCTACTTTATTTACACTGTCATTTCCAAAATTGGATTTATTCACATTTTCATCATCATTTTCTAAGTCTATGTATGTACACTCGAAATCATTTTTACATTGTAGAAAATCTTCAATTTGGTCATCGTTCCCAAATACCTACCAGCATCTGATGTTGTCTGGGACAGTAGGTCTTCACTTCACCTCCACTGTGTATGGGCGAGTGGAATGAAAATGTATCTTACATGTAGCTACTGACGTAGCTAACCCATCTGCTAAAATATTATGCCCCCTAGGCATCACCTGCAAATCAACTTCAGTGAAACATTTAAGGGCATCTAAAACATCATTTCTATAAGCTCTAAGCTTGGGATTTTTTACTGTATACTCACCTTTAATTTGTTTGATCATTAATTTAGAATCACCTCTTACCATGATTTGTTTGGCACCAACCTTCTTTAGTAGTTTCAGGCCGAGCATCAAAGCTTCGTACTCAGTTATGTTGTTAGTGCATTGAAAATTCATTTTGTAAGAATGGTTTTACGAATACCTGGATTTGTGACTACAACCAAAGTCCTACTCTAGCTCCTTCTTTGCTTACAGCTCCATCGAAGTCCATGCTCCAGAAATCTGTTGGCAATTCTTCACTTATTACAAGTTTCTTCCCTTTCGCCTCAGTGATTCCTTGGCCTTCGTTCGGGTCAAATGTATCTTCTTCTAGCTGAGCGATTTGTTCTCCCATATTTCCTTCATTATAGAGGATGAAGGAATATATATCAGAGTGATAAGAGTACAGAGGATAGTTATGTGGATTTTCTTGGCTGCTGAACATATATTTCATCAACATCTCTTTGTACAATCTTCTCTGTTGTCCGAATACTGGGATGGTGGCATATGAAATATCCAACTACAAAGTGCCTTTCAACTTGCCCCCCCAAGACCTGGACAACAACATACCATATTTCGGGGGAATGTCCGTGACTACCACATCCATAACCATGCTTTTTTCTGGAATCTGAACTAGGGTGATACACAAGTCCTTGATCAACCCAATACATCTGACTTTGCTGGAGTCAAAAGAGTGTAAATCCTTGTAAGGTCTGGTGACCTCGAGTCCCAGTTTTTCCATCACTGCTTTAGGCATCAGGTTATGAGAAGCACCCGAATCTAACATAACATTGTGCAGAATCCGGTCATGTATATTAAGGCTGATGTAAAAATGAGCGACAGTGCTAGTGTCAGTCTGACCATCAACTTCAGGGCCAAACAGGAGTTCAGATTGATCATCGGTAAGATTTACTGTGTCTAAATGATTCATTGATCTAATGGTTAAGGCCTTCGTGCCTATGTCAGGCTCAATGCTCAGTGCTTTGATCACCTGCGATCGGTAAGCATTATTACTCATCAACTCAGAAAGGGGAATGGGGATTTTTACTTTGGCTAATTCCCCTTCGAGGCTGAAAGGAGTAGGAGCTTTGCTTTGGCTCAACACTTCTGATTTTTCCACCATGGTTTTCAGGGCAGGAGTACTTGGTTGATTGGTTTATGAAACCTAAGTCTGCGTTGATATTTGTAAAATGGTAGGGTTTCTTTTTACTGGAGCTTCTTTCTCAGGGATATTCTTGGTAGAAGGCTCAGGAGCTTTCTTGGTTTCGACTGTTTTCTTTGTTTCAGTTACCTCTTTTGGGGAATTTGCATCTTTCTTTTTACTTCACAGATTGTACTGCCTGTGTACCTCCATAATGGCATTTTCAAATGCATGTTGTTCAGTCTCTTCGACTTCCTCACTCACCTCTGTTTGAAAAAGAAGGAAAAGTTCTTGCTCTTCCTGAGTAAGGAAAATGGCTTCGTTATCGTGAATGCCCATGAGGTTTATGTGTGCGTCTTCTAATTCTTCAATTACCTCCTCACCATCGTCGGCATAATTTTCCTGTAGGGATGGTCTGATCTGTTGATCAGGACCCCTCTGTTCTTTTTGATCCCTAGGATATCTCTGCCTTATTTGAGGAGGATTTCTTCTGAAGTTAGGATTCTAAATTTGTGGAGCAGTTTGGCTTTCTCTAGGAGGATTTCTTTCGGTTACAGTAAGTCTCTCCATCATCCTCTCCACTGCTCTAGCCAAGGAATCTAGTTTGGAATCTGAAGAATATGTGGAAGGTTCCTCTTTAATCGTGACTCTACTTTCCATCCTTTGTCTTGCCCTTTTAGCCAGCAGGTTGGCCTCTACACTTTTGCGCTTTTATGCATGTCCTCCAGGGTGGTGAAGCTTCTTTCCCTTAATTGATACAACATATCAGCGTCAAAACCGTCAGGGAATTTTATCAGTGCCAAACCTTGTGGGGGTTTAATATCAGCTAGAATCGCATTGTACAGATTGTTGAAGTGGGTGCAGTAATCTTGTACTGTCTCTCCTTGATTCCTTCTGATGTTTTCGTATTCTGACAAGATCTGGAGAGGATTTTTCTTTACCTCCCATCTATCCAGAAAACTTCTTTGAAACACTATAAGGTCAACCACTCAAGAAACACGTAAGCCTTTATACCATTTCTTAATGTCCCCAGTCATACTCTGTGCAAAAAGTCTCATTTGAACGCCAGCTTCATCCACTTCCTGCAAGTCAAAATAGTCATTCATTTTATCAATGTGTTGATGTGTGTTTAAGGGACCAGTACCATCGAACTGTGGGACTCTCGTTTGATAGTCCTGGGGCATGTCGTGTAAAGGTGAAACCAACACCAAGGGAGCATATCTGGCTACCATGATAGGTGGAGTGGGTGGGACAACAACCTAAAGGATAGGTGGGGCAGTGGCAGAAAATGAGGAGGATGAGGGACTAGCTGGCATAGAGTGAGCGGTTTGAGGTTTTGCAGCGGGAGATAGTACTTCAGGGGTCCGAGGTTGCAGGACGGCTGGATCTAAAATGGTTTCAGCCACAAAGCTATCAGATTTCGTTCTAAACAGTCTTTGTTCAAAGATTGTGTCGAAGTCGAGATCTTGAAGGGCAACAAGTTCCTCTGGAAGAGAAGGGGACCTGTGAAGGGGACTATGACTCCCTGAACCTTTTGCAATGGTCTTCTTTCTGAGTAACTATTTTGGATTATCAGTTGTTATCATAGGTTCTGGGTCTGGGTGGGATCGAGTATAAGCTCTTTTAGGAGCCATATTTTTTAATTTTTATATATTTTTATTTTTTATGAATCTAAAATTACTATGTACAAGCATTTACCAACCTCTGAACATTATTTCTTTCTCAGATTTATAATAATTTTTTTTTTTTAGAAACAAAATTTTCTTCTAGGGAAAAAGAAAACATGGGGTTGAATGTTTGTTCAGTTCCTCAGTGGAGTCGCCACTATGTTAACGCTCTGTAAATTCCCAGAGGTTTTTAGAGTAGAAGAAATTTACAAGAGGTAACTTTATCCAACCACTTTGAAACTGGAATCTAGCCCTACCAGCTTTAGAGAGGGATCTCTCTATATGATTTAGCTATGTTTTAACTTTAATATATTAGGTTAGTTAAATAAAATAAGATTGAAAAGATTTGTTGTTGTTTTTGTTAAGTTGGTTGAAAAGAGTTTACGCTTCCTTCGGGCTATGGGGTCTGTATCATAAATATAGAAATCTAAACAGAAACTAAAAGATTCTTTTCATAGGGCAAGATAATGCATTCATTGGATTCTTTAGCAGTAAAATGATGATTAGCCGAAAATGTGAGAATATGAATTAAAGTAAAGAAGAATTTAAGAATTTCTTCATTGTAATATCAGAAAGATAAACATTAAGATCTTTCAAAGCCGAAAATAGTGTATACAAAGATAAATCCTGCAACATGCGCTACTTTAAAATATTAGATTAGAAAAAAATATGACAACTAAGAAAGAAAAACATTTAACATAGAAAAGAAAACATCACCAATGACTAACATGCGAGAATCCCGTGAAACGTCTCTTTATATTACTGGAAGATCTCTTGATAAAAATTTTAGTCTTTCTGGCTTACAGGGCGTAAAGATCAACCCTCGGTACTTAAAAGTTTGAAGTATTTATAATCAAAAATTACATATGATCCTGTCATTAAAGATCAAGATGTGGCAGTTCTAAATTTAGCTAACTAACTCAACAAAATACAAAAATTTAGGAGATGTTTGATGATGTGTTGAAACTTCATGCTAATTTCTGGGGTAAACCATTGGTGAGGCCTCTGAATGACCTCATCTGACTAGATAGCTAACTGGGCTTGGACACCTCAGCTCTTACTCGATCAAGTTGCATAACTCTTCCCATCGAAGGTTACTGGGAACGCTGACTTTGAGCAATCTTCAGTATACTTCATCCATCTCTATATACTTGGAAAAAGTTGGCTTGATGATGAAAATGTACTGGATCTCATGTTGTATGCTCATGTCTGACTGGAAAGCTTCTAAGAATGCCTTTCCTATGATACTACCCTATATTCCCGAGAATTTCGAACTATCTTTAGCCACAATGGCTAGTTTCTTTTTATAATCAGAAAGTGTCATTAACTTGTCATTTATGACCCTTAAGCCAGGGAGGCCTTTCTTCTACAGAGCTTCAATTTTGTTGAAAAATATTTTGCTAAAAAATCAATCCTCTTTTGGTCAGGACCCTCTTGACCTCAAGGATGGTTTTTGTCCTATCTTCAATTTTCAAATCCTCTAACTCTTCTATGGTTTTTGAATTCAGGAATTTAATTATCTCAGTGGCTTCAGCTGGCATCTCTCCCAATTCTCCTCTTATCTTCTCAATCGCTTGCTTTCTTCTTTGCACCAGTTTGTTCTGCTCGAACATTATTTGTACCATAGGCCATATTTCATTTATGGATTTGGTGATATCCATCCAGACATTTTCCTTGAACTCAACAAGTATTTTTCCTGCCACTGTTTTCTTTTGAAGCTATTGCAATTTCTGTTTGATCTATTTTGATGTTTGTTTCTCCTAGGAGTAGCTGGATTGGTAAGAAGACTTGAGTTCCTGAAGGTTCTCAACCTCCTTTTTAAGTCTGCTAATCTTTGTCTCTTGCAAATTCATCTCTTCCATGGATTTTTCTAGTTCTACTATCTTCTCCAGAGCTATCAGTGGAGTTGCTGAGGGAATTTCTACTACATATGCTATGATAACTCCTGTGAGTGGAACTGTGCTCAATGGAATGACCTCCATGGGCTTTGATTGTTCCTTCTCTTTCAATAACCTTTCCAGTTATGCTTCCATCTCTTTCAACTGTGCATTCTGCTCCATAATCAACTTGAGCATCTCATCCTTTTCCCCTTCTGTCTCATCTATCTCCTTTGCCCGTGCATCCTCCGTTGGTGGCAATTTCAGATGTTTTCTCAGAGATGCTATATCATCATTTTTATTTTTAAGCATCTCCTCAATTGCTTTCACATTTGAGGGATCATACCTAATCTTGAGGACCAACTCTTCCAACGTCTTAATTCTGTTATCCTTTGCAAAGGATGATATATTTTCTAATTTCAACTATATTTAGACATTGCTCAGAGATACCTGTATTTTAGTGGCCACAATAGAAGCATTTGCCAATGTGGAGAAAATCATTTCCCCAGTTTTCCTGTGAAGATCCATTTGATCAGCAGGATGCACATCCCTAGTATGAAACTCGAATGTTTCCCTTTTGTAATCAGTGATGGCTTTCGGGTCCTGCACCTGTGCCTGCAGGAAATCCATATGCATTCTACCCTTTCCTGTATTGAATGAAGACAACAGTCTATGCTGTGCAGTTGAAGTCTGCTTCCAAAACTGAGCATATGTATTGTTGCTCAGCGTCTGATTTTTCTTTTTGATCAGGTCATACTTCTCAAAAATACTCAATTTTGGTCCTACTTTACTCGGTTGATCGACTAGTGGAGTACTTGTGGGATTCTTAGGAAAAATTGTAGACATGATCTACTTGTTTCTTGTGCTAAGAAGTGACCAATCATCTTTCATGGTTTTAGTGGATTGGATTCCCTTTTCACCAGCTGTGTCAGGTGTGTGACTGGATTTTGACCTTTTGGTGTGTTGGCATGTTTTACAGGCAGCGTATGCTTGTCAATGCCAAAGGGGGAAATTGTTGGCAAGTTTTATAGGCAGCGTATGCTTGTCATTGATGGAAAGTACAACAACGATGATGGCTTGAGTACAGAAATAATGTAACAGATGGGCACCAGAAGTATTTTGGGAAGACGCTGCAGAGAAATCTCAATAAGATCAGAAGAGATAGTGCAGAGGATGGTTGGCATGCTTTACAGGCAGTATGTGCTTGTCACTAATGGAAAGATCAGAGTATGAAGCAAAGGAAAAACAAGGACAAAGTAAGCTCAGGAGGAATTATTGTAGGGATGAACACAGTGCCTAAGCTCAGGAGGAGAAGCATCAATGATCGTTGGATCCCATTTAAATTCCTGAAAGAAGGAGGACCGTCAGATCTGATTGTAGATAAGAAGAACAAACAAAAGAGGAGGACATATCTCAGGCATCAGATCTGAGCATAAGTTCCGACCATCGTTGGATCAGGGAGAACCTGCACCTTCATTAAAGTGCAAGGAGAAGCAGGTATACAAAATCCTGAAAGAAGGAGCACCGTCCATCTACGGGCAGGACACATGGACACAGATCATCATTTCACTGACTGGAAAGTCAAAGGTATGAAATGCTCTAGCCTTTCACCTCTCGAACTCGCGATATGCGAAATTGCGTAATAATCTCAACCGTTAGATCGAGGCCAAATATGGACCGTTGATCAGGCACAACGAAGGCTCACGGAGTTGCGAAGTCTCGATAAAATCCTTATCGTTGATCCAAGAGGGACGCGTGGTAGAAGATCAGAGCATGTCAAAGACTCCATTTTGGGGTTTCGCGAATCGCGACTTGGAGAGGCAAGAAACAATACCACAAGAATGCCGAAATCACAAAATGCGAAATCGCGAAATGATCTGAGTTGTCAGATCAAGGGTTGATTGGGATCATTGATCCCACGCCATTTAGAGGTTTCATGAATCGTGACTTGGAGAGGCAAGAAACAATACCATAGGAATGCCGAAATCACGACTTTCAAAATCGCGATATGATTTGAGCCGTTGAATCAAGATCAAATCTGGACCATCGAATCATAGGACAAGTGGCAAGCGATTGGAATTTAGTTGACTTGGAGTCAATGGAGCATGGTGTGGAAACTCATGAGATGCGATATCGTGATAAGATCTAGATCGTCGTATCTATGGAGATTTCAATAGTCGATCAGACTCGATGAATTTTATAAACTTGTGAAATATCAAGCGCCTTTTGGCACAACCTATGGTCACTGTCGGTGGTCACGAGAAGGTAAGGAGTCAGTCTAGAAAAGCTCCATTTTAGGGTTTCGGGGATCGCGACTTGGAGAGTCGAGATGCCTCATCTCTAGATTCATGAAATACAAAATCGCGCAAGCGCTTTATGGATAAGCGTGTGGTCACAACCATTGGGCACATCGATGGAAGATGGAGGAAGAAGATAGAGGTGCTAAGCTTCACCACAAGAATGCCGAAATGCCGAAATGAGAAATGGTGAAATAAATACAAGACCCTATGGATTCAATCCAATGGTGCAGAAGAATTTGAACATGATCGGAGTGCTACTTTTTCACTTCATAGTTAATCAATCAGTTATGATTCAGTTAGAAAAACTGATTCATGATTCTTGATTGGTTGGCGATTCGGTCGCCAAGGAAATTTTTCACAAGAAGATTCGAGGTGTAACTGAAGTCGTAATTGGGCATAAAAGGAACACACAGAGACTGTGCGTGGTTGGTTTCTCTGTATGAAAAAAAAATTGAGTTGAACTGTAAGAAACTGAAGGTGACAGTATGCGTAGTGTGAGATAAAACTCAGAGATGAGTAACAGATGATGAATAGACAGAAGTAAGAGCATAATTGCAGGACAAGCTTGAAGAAGAGCAGAATTGCAGATAGAGGAAGAGAAGAATTGCAGAATAGTTAGAAGTAGACCAGATTTACAAAACAAAGAAGAAGTGGTAAGAATCGATTTATCTGTCTTGTTGGTTATTCAATCATTCATTTATATTCTAGGGTGGTTGGGAGGTTCTAGGGAGGACTGTTGTCCTCAGAGGTTCAAGTGGGTTCTTGAACAGAGGGAGTTGCAACTTCCTTCTAGTTGCAGCCAGAGAAACTAGAGTGGCAGGGTGGTGCAAGGGAGAACTAGTGTTCTCTGTTATACAGGTTGGAGCTTGTGTAACTGGAAGTTGGTGCTTCCATCTAGTTAGTGCTGGAACATTAGGGGAGTTGGTGCTTCCTTCTAATGGGTGCTAGATAAACAAGAAAGTCAGTGCTCTCAAACAAGTTGAAGCTTGTAAAACAGAGGTAGCAGCCTCACATTGAGTTGATGCTCAATTATAGATGATGTACAGAACTTAAAAGACTACTTATCATTTTGAAGAAGAAGAGGTTTTCTCCCTTTATGGGTTTCCTCATGAAAATTTGTCTCTGTGTATATCTTATGTGTGACTGATACTCATTATTTTTATTGTCCATATGTTTTATAATGTTTATGATCACTTGAAGAAAGATTAAGAATGTATTAGTAGACTTAAAATTGTTTAAGCACAATAACAACTGATTCACCCCCCCTCTCAGTTGTCTTAGTAATTTCAAGAATTGGTATCAGAGCGTGTTCCTTTTATTCAGAGGTAGATATGTAAGATTAAAAATGACAAGTCATGAAGGGACTTCAACCACTAAGCCCCCTCTGTTTGATGGAACAAATTTTTCCTTCTGGAAGATTAGA
>JASDQU010439985.1:6771-21000 GCA_032191745.1 Picea mariana | reverse complement strand
CATCTGGCTCTGCAGTACTGTCACCTCTGTTTCATTTTGGTACTGTCACCCAGTATCACTCTCCCGCACATGAGTTTTTCCATTCATAGTTCCCCTTGGTACTTTGACACTCATGATTCTTTCACCCCTTAGGGATGGGAGTCTCAATAGTATTACACATTTTCGAGAATAAATCCACATACTCCTTCTCATCATTTTGTGATATTTCCTAATGGACTCCCAAGTTATCTCATCTCGGTTCTATTTGACTGCACCTCTGCAGTATCATTAACCCTCCATTTCATCCACAATCAATTTTTTCATATGCAGATTTCCCTCCATTCATTTACCTCATACAGAAACCCAGCCATGGGGCCCCCACCCTCCACCAGTTCTCCACACAACTTGTGCCCTCACAGGCCAAGCCACCTCCCACTGGGGCACCCATTTCTATATCTATACACTTATCCCAAATTATTCTTTATTTAATTGGTAATTGTAAAAAGCCTTTGTTTCCATCATTTACTTAGATTTTTTTTGTCACCCTTGATGACCTTCTTTTTATGGCAAAGAAACCCATGTCTCCCTTGGTTTGAGAATCCACTCTCGTTTACTCATTCTGACATCGTTCATAAACCCCGAGTATCCAACAATCCATGTACCCTTGATCTCTGAGTTTGTCCACTTTGTCCCACCTCTGGCACAATTTACCCCATGTCTAGTCATCCCCCTGACATTAGATACATTTTCACGGTTGCTTCCAATTATCCTTCAAACATATTCCCAACCAAGGGAAGTCTTGAGTCTCACTACGTCTTAACTTTTTCAATGTTCCCTATCAGTTCCTAATCTTATTTCTATGGATTTCATGAAGCCCTTTACTTCTTAGAGTCGCATCTCCTTTTTTGTCAACATCAACACGGTTTCTAGAAGGGAAAAAATATCTTGACTCTCATTACCTTTATAATGAGGAGTCTCATAAGAAACAAAGAGAACCGCCATTGCTCTCTGATGTCATTGATCCCCATAACATCTGAATTCAACAACATCTCATGTTACGGTGGATCTTACTATGCGACTATTGCAGTTGTTTTATACCAGCCTAAGACCTCTGAATTTGTTAGGCCATCAATGCTTACAAGTCATCGACACTTCTTATAGGTGTCCTTGCCTCTTTTCAGAGTATGTTCACCATCAAAATTGTCATCTTCCATTATCAAACCACCCCAGAGGGCGTTGTAGTTATCTACATCAACATACAACTTCAGTTACTATATTTCATTTTTGAGTTACATGAAACGAGCATGGGGCATTCCCTCCTCGTTTGTATACAAATTTTCTTTTCTCTCCCTAGAGACAAATTTGGGTCCCACAGTTTCCCCTCTCCCTTTGACAAGATCTCTCTTGCAGTTCTTATCAACACTCTTCATTGCAATGGTACTCTTAGTAGAAGAAACATTGATGTATCAAGGGGCATCTATTATCACTGAAATTTCATTTGCAACATTGCACTCAAATGGTTAAAGAAATACAACAATGTCAAACAACCATTAGTTCACCTGCAACACCAAAAATGCATTTCAAAGAGACAAAAACTACACAACTAGGTAAAAATTGACATGCACTAACTCACTAAAGGAAGTGCACAGGCCAAAGAAGCCCATAGAGTGCACAATGCACCATATGTGCGACTGTGTATGAGAAAATCCATGCACTCCTATGAATGATGCATTTATGGTTCTTGTCGGCCCCTCAACCACTTATGGATGAGCTCCCAACTTGATTTGACCCTCTGAGCAGAATCTGAATGGGGGGATGGTCAAGGACAAAAGGGTGCCCTAAAGGGCCCCTTGTTCACACCAAGAACCAGTTGAATATTTCCTTGAGTACATGCTATAAATAGAGGCCATGGGTGCACTAAGAATTTAAGAATTTCATAGTATTGTTATGCTGCCTCAATCCTCCCTTGAGAATCCTCTTTTCTTCTTGGATCATTCTAGCAACATTCCAATAGGCCATTCCACTCACCTCTTGAGGGAATAGGCATTGATTTATTCATCATTTTCTTTCTTGTTTACCATTGTAATAAGATCTCTCCATTAGGGAACTCAATATCCCTCCCAAGGAGGAAGAGGGGACCCATAAGTCCTCCTTTATCTATGGTGGTTTTCCAACTAATATAGTTATCCATTGGTGGCATAATCTTGGTCATTTGGTTGATTATTTTTGGTTCAAATTTTCTTATGCATTCTAGTTTTATTTCCTTAGTTGTTTTTAGTTTATTTACTGATTTATTTCATGTGCTTGGATTGTTAACTCATGCACTAACCTTTGTCTTGTCTAGCAGGCCCAACTAGAAATGCAAGTGCCCTTGTTTTGCTCACCCAAGTGATGAAACAGACACAAAAATAAGTTCAACACCTATGCCACACAAAAAATGTTTCCACGTCAACAGAGATAAAGGGGTAATAAGAAAAATAAAGTTTTACGCCTAGGCCATGTCAACAAGGAGAAAGGGGTACTAAAAAAATGAATAGGTGGAAAGATATGCCAATTCAATAAGGGTTATATGTCACCTGAGAGAAAGGGGTAGTAATGAAAAGAGAAGTTTGACACCTATGCCACACAAAAATGGTGACACGCCAACATAGATAAATGGATACGAAGAAAAATAAAAGTTTGACACCCATGCCATTCCAACAAGGAGAAAGGGGTACTAAGAAAATGAAGAGGTCGAAAGCTATGCCAACTCAACAAGGGTGACACATCACCTAAGATCAAGGGGTACTAAGGAAAAGAAAAGTTCAAAACCTATGCCACACAAAAAATGGTGATAGATCAACATAGATAAAGGTGTCCTAAGAAAAATAAAAGTTTGAGACACGTTCCATGTCAAGAAGGAGAAAGGGATACTAAGAAAACGAAGAGGTGGAAACCTATGCCAACTCAACAAGGGTGACACATCAAAAAAGAGAAATGAGTACTAAGGAAAAGATAAGTTCAACATCTATTGCCACACAAAAAAGGGTGACACGTCTGTTATCCCCAATTTCTAGGGATAACTAAGAAGATGATGTCTCGAGGCCCTTAGGTTGCATGCATGGAGTACCAAGAGACAGATGACTGACAACGTCCAAATGCACAGATAGAGAGCCACTTCACCACCATAATTCCTATATTTGTGATGACAGTATCCCCCACTTCAGGTTTTTTCTAGATGATGTTGGGTCTTGTTCCATGAGGAATAAGTCAGGTGTTGTGGTAACTATCACTTTATATTCTAGGCATTTGAGTATGTTGCATTTAAATCTTCTTTTGATTATAGAACATGTTTTTGGTAGTTATTCTCTTTTCCCCATTTCATCTTGGTGGTTGACATTGCACCCTAGTAATTGGACACCCTTATGAATAGTTTTGCTACTGGGAGGTCGCCTTGACAAGTATTTATGCATTCCCAATCATAATTACCATTTTTTATCACTTCACCCCTTATTCATCTCCTTATATTTTGGGATTTTTTTTGTATTGAGTTAATAAGGGATTGTACCTCATTTCATGGGAAGAAGGGGTTGAAGGCCGCCGAAAAAAGATAAAATCCAATCATAAAACTTCTATATGATTGCCTAGGGATCCCAAGGTCAATGAAATGTCTCTCATAAGAAACTAATGGGACTTGTGAAAGATAAGAATATAAAAATTCTAACCAAGGTAGAGTGCGTGTGGGCAATGTTTTTCATCCTAAAATGTAAGTCCCACTCATTGTCTTCAACTTGGGGAAGCATAATGTGACCAGGGTAGAGTCAAGGTGGGAAATTCGTTTCATGCTTAGGTAGAATACCCACCTTGGCTTCAACCTAGAAACATATTAAAAAACAAATGGAAATAAATGGGTCTGGAAAAAGGATGCATTGAAAATGAAGGTGCAACACACCCTCTACAAAGACACTAATAAATGAGACAATCCGAACCCTTGTATGTCATGAACCCCATGCCCAAAATTATTACCCCTGTTCACTTCATCTTATCCACATGACTTGGAGAGGTTTCTATTAGCGCTAAAAAATGCACCATAAATTTTTTGAATTTCCTCGTTAACATTTGTTTAGATCCTCAGTTCCTGTATTGTTTTCAATCCAATATTCATATGTCAAATCTCCTTCTTGACTGATCTTCTTTCTTGCACTTGAGATGCTACTCATACCTATTGATTTTGTCAAATTCATCGAATCTCATGGTCATCATCCTTTGGTTTTCACTTGAAAATGTTAGAATTCCTATTGAAGTCTACCTAGTCTTCATGTGATTTTACCTCTTACCATTTTTATCCAGAGGTCTTAAGTTTTTATATATATGTTTTTTAACCAAAAAAAATAATTTTTGTTATTTAACATTCGAAAAAAATTGGTGTGTACTGCATATCCTATTTTAAATACATTTCTTAATCTATATAAACCATTACCTATCAAACATGCACATATATCACACAGTACAAGTCAAGCCAAGACCAAGTGCACAAGCGCCAAAACAAGACACCAGACAAAAAAGGTACTTTTCTCAACGCGTTAAACAAACATGGGAACATTGGTGTATTTAAAAACCATAAAAACTTTACGCTCAATCCATGTGGGATATGCCCCACTAAGAAAATAAATAAAAATGCAGAGCATATCAATGATCACATGTGTATTCACAGGTGTTTAATGGAGATGCCATATGTCGAATTACCAGGTGTGGGATATTTCCCACGACAGGAATCCAAAGAAACATGTCCCTGGAACGTCGTCTGTCCAAATGCATGCTTATCATGAAGCTCACCGTCATCAAGAGAGAGGTTCTGCGCTGGAGCTTATGTTGTTATCATGAATTCTGGAACTTTTCTGCTGGCCGGTCCATTTGGATGCCATCAACTAGTCTGATTAAAGTAAGGATTCGCAAGGATATGGTAAAGGCTGTTGGATTTCAATATTTGAAAACACAGAACATGAGAAAATATATACTAAAGAAGCCCTCCAGTTGAGTGCCCATCTTCTTGAAATCAACCTTGAAATTTACACTGGAACTGACAAAAACTTGCTATCAAACAATATTTGGAATCTGAACCAGACAATTTTGTAATCAAGCAGATTCTTGATGAATAATTTTGAGTGGTGGAGATATCTTTGAAAAGAAAATGTAAGTGACAGTTTGGCGTGATGGAAATAAATGAGATTATTCCATTTCTCAAGACATGGGTTAATTTTCTAATGGCTATTGGATTTATGATTATTTATGACAAACTTTCAAATGTTTTAATTCTTTTCTATAGTTTATGGGTCCTATATTTCTTGGTCCCATCTCCATCCTTTGGACATGGTATTTCTATTTGTTCTATGTCATGGAAGAAACTTTGGGGTAGCATTGTGCACTGCTGCAAGCATTTGCAAGAAGCTTCCATCTGATGCAAGATATCTTATAATGAATATTGTGCCAATATTTACAAATATACTTCAATTTCATGATTTAGAGAATTGTTGGAAATGTTCTCGTTGGTTCTATCATGCTCTCAAGCATGCCAGGTTCCCTTTCTCTAGACATATCTATTTACCAGATACATAAAATTTTCATTTTATTGAATGAGTTGCTTCCACCTTTGCTTGAAGGAACAATTTCTCCTCCTCCCACTTACAAATTGTGTTTTAAATACTTTGCAAAGAATCAAATCCCAGATAATATGGGACCTTAAGAACAAACAACTTTTGTAAGATTCTTGCAATTAAGAGTCTATAAGGACTTCATCTACAGGGACATTCTTTGGAGGAGAGTTGTCGTACAAAAATGCATAGCCCCTTGTTTCACTTATAAACTTGATCAGGACTAAAAGGAGAACTTTTAAGAACTTCTCTATACAATTGAAGGCCTTAATTCTATCCTTTCCAATTTTGGAAAGTCATTTGGATTAGCTCCTAAAAAGGTTGTTGATGGCTATTGTTACTGTCATGATTGAAAATCAGGAGCAATACTGAGATATCAAATACATATGAATCTCTTCCATTAATAAGGAGGAATAAAAGGACTATGATTGTTTTTAAAAGGTATACCTACAGGCAAGACAAATAACTGTTACAAATATGAATAAGGTAATTAAAAGAAGAAGACTTGTTAGGACAAACATGAATATGATGGGAAAAAGTTGAAATTGATTCAAGAAGAAAGGATGGATATTTGAAAAAGTGATTCATCGAAAAGAAGATTTTTTGTGGAAATTTAAATGACTATTTTGACCTCAGCTGAACATGCCTCACTGATTAATAAGTGCACTCCAGTTTTAAATGCTAAGGATGCAAAGAAGAACATTGGTGCTTTGGTTTTAATTGTAAACAGGTGCTGTGAACTGGCGTTGTGAACTCATGCTTTGGAGTTTTGAAGGGAGGAATAGTTTCCAGGTGTCAAATATGGATGCAAGTCAGTTGCAAGTTGGGAGGCCACCTGCCAAAGGGAGATGCACTTAAAGGGACACTTCATCATCCATAAATGAATGTTATGAACATCGGCAACATTTTCCATAAAAATAGAAGTTTGTTATCTTCAATTGTCCACTTGTTGCCTCACCCCTTTGAAGGAAAATGAATCCTAGGAAGGTTTTTATTCAAATTGTAATGTTGTAAAGAAACAATCTAGGTTATAAATAGGATTTTGTAAAACTGATGGAGGTTTGAATGGATTGATAGAGACTCATATTTTATACTCTGTATTTTACATAAGGACCTTCTATTTTATGTATCAGGATTAAGATTCTCTTGATAATGAAAATCAGTTCTTTTTCCTACCATCTTGTTGTCTTCTAATTCTGATCATAGTCTAGTGAAAGATTAATTTGACTGATTTATAACGTGTTTCCATATAGGATCTGTTGTAATTATGTTTACATATATATCAGAGTTCATTTCTTTGATTATAAGGATTTCTTGTTTCAAAGAGTTCTGCTTGATATGTATGTCATACTACCTGATGTAGATGATAGGAATTTCACATTATTCTTATTACATCTTCCACCTACTCATCCTATTTTTTATAACCCTGATCAAAGTTATTCAAAGCCTTATCTGTTGGTGCATATTGTGTGAAGTAAATTGTGATTGACATTCTTTTCAGAGTCTTTCATCCATTTGTCATTTACTACAAATTTTATCTTCCATACTTTGATGGGTACTATTAGCACTAGAAGTCACCTTTAGATTGCATTGAAGGTAAGCCCAATACCCATTAGGTTGTATGTCACAATAAATGATTTTAAAGAGGTCGAATGGGCGCAGACTCAAGATAATATCGTTTTAACTTAGAAAACTGCACCAGCAATGCACAAGCAATTGAGGTCTTGATCAACTTCAGTCGGTAAGTTGTAGTAAAGGTGAATAGGAAGAAAAACTATTGAGGAGAATGTATAGGTATGCTATGGACATCAAGTCTTCCAGCAACCTAAGGAGGAAAAACTTCAAACAAAAGATCCTCTTGAATTCAAAGTTTCAGGAATAGAAGAACACCATAACATCACTGTAAATAAACATCCATCACAATACAACTATAACAATCCGTGTGAATCCTTCAACCATGGATACTTCAATATCAGAAGCAAAGAAGATGGAGAAGAAAGATGACTTATATTAAACAAGAAGTCTCAAATAAAAATACATAACCAAAGAGCCAGAGCTTCATCAAAACATTACAATGTGGGAGCCTTGCTCAACCATCCAACCATAACAAAATATCAAAATTACATCTTGTTGATGGGTCTTAAACCCCTTAACTCAACAGTAGGAACCAAACACTCCACCAAAGCCCAATTAGACTCTGTAGCGTTTGTGATTGGAATGGTTTTCCAGATCTTGCGATCCAACCAATTTAATCGATGAGCTTTATGTTTTCTTGTGGAGGCATCTCCTTCAGTGGGAATTTTCTCTTTAGTTAGGATAAATGTGAGAAAATGTCGATATAAACCAACTTGACCACACAATGATAAGGAAGTCTAAAGACTGAGAAAGGTCGAGCTTGGGATAACCTTCACTCTAGCATGTAGACAACGATCTCTTACCACAGGCATAGTAATAATACTTTAACCGTGTGAGCACTTGAACACTAGCTGAGATTTTAACCTAAACTATCCAAGAAACAAAATGAGAGCAAATTTAACTAATGCAGAAGAGGCTGAGCTTGGGATAACCTGTTGCTCAACATGAAAATGATAATCCTATACCGCAGGCCTAGTAATAATACATTAACCATGTGAGCATCCAATTACTATTTGAGAATACTAATTATTAGAAGAAAACATTTATATGATAAGATCAATAGCAAGAAAAATAATTCATCTACCATTATCCTTCATCATATATCCACACAACGATTCATCATTTCCATCATTAGAGAAAAGAACAACAAAGCAATTGCACCAGATAACTTGACAATATATTTGATAGATATTACTTGTTACATTTGCTCATGAACTGAATAGGAAATAGTTCTTCTCTAGGCTCAATTACACATGCATATGATGAAAACAACTACATCTCTAGTCCAGAAGGACTTCTTCATTCATAGAAGCTCCAAAATAATTCTTAACAACTAGAAAGAAAAGAGTTATTGCAACAAACAATCGACCCTTAGACCATCGATCGACGTTCCTATTTATAATATAAAGTCTTAAAAGTAATTAATGGTAAAATACAATTTGAGCTAATAAAAAATTTCCACGTGGCGTCATCATCTGACAGTCTTTCAACAGTCCACCCAAGTTTTTTCTTGAAAAGGGTGTGTTCTTTCATAATCAGACCATCTAATAAAGAGCTCTTCACAAGTATGGGCCCATGGGAATTTGTGATGTTCCATTGGTGCCACATATATCCCTCTGATGTCCACTGCATGTGCTCGGTATTTTATCAAGGTGGAATTTAGCTGTTGCAACATGGTTTTAGCTTTGATCGGGTGTTCTGTGAATTGTCGCACCTGTCCCAGCCTCGTATTGGCTAACTTCACGCACTCTTCGACCCATAGGGAGTCTTGTTCGGCATATATCTTGAGCACGTTTCTTATTTCGACAAACTCACTAGGGAAACTGAACTCGGGGAGCTTGATATCTTTCATTACTTTATTAATTTTATCCCAGTGCTTCTAGCACTTGGCATATTGTTCTTGGATCTCTCGATGTGGGTCCCGGGACATCTTAGTCCAGTATTCTATGGATCTCTTTATGCGGTCGAAGCTATTTTTGCTTAACAACTAAATGCCATGTTCTTCCTTTTCTCGACCCTTTTAGATGACCTCAATGTATTCGAGCCTTTCCACCAGTTTCTGTGAACTTTCATGCCATCGTTCCATATCCTTGCATGATGCGAGATCCATGAGAGTGTCTTCATGGAATTCAATTATATTTTCAGTTAACAGGTTTCTTTATTTCTTGTACTCGTTGTAAAATCCTCAAAACTCACTCTTCAAATATGTCGTAGTCTATGTGGCACCTTTATAATATTCAACAATATGGCGCAAGTGTTCCTGTTCCTTCAAAGTATCAGCTAGTTCTCTTTCATCCATCTTGGCCCTATCTTAGGCAACATCAGAGAGGGCTCTTCCCATGCTTATTAGTTTAGACATGCGAGCATCTGCTGTGTTGATCAATCTTTCCTCTGTGGTAACCAAAATAGAATGGTCCACAGTAATATTCCTCTTCTTAGAAGTCCTTTATCCGATGGCCTTCCTCTTTTGATCATAGGAGATCGCATAGATGTCTGCTACTTCATCTATCAACTCTGGTATCTGTTGGTTTCCCCATGTGAGTGTGTTTCCCAGGCTGTCAGTGGTATATATTTGTTCAAGATCATACTCTTGAACCTCCTTATTTTGCTCCAAAGGCCCGACCTCTTCCTGATGTTTATCGGGGACCTGAGTATCAAGTGGAATGCATGTGTCCGGAGCGAGCTCAATACTTTCCTATATTATAGCCGTGGCATCACCGACGTCCTTTTGCGGGCATCTTTCTTTTGACATATCCAATTCTGACTTGTCCTTGGGACTACCTGCTTGGGTCTCCGGTGCATCGGGCGTTTCTGTGTTTAAGCCTCTTTCGGTTCCTTTTTCTTCTCGTGTGTCCTATTGACTCTGAACGTTGGAAACAATCGGTGTTTTTTCCTCGGCTCCCTTCTCTTCTTCTACATGCACAGAGGTTTTCTGAGATGCCTCCAAACTCTCTTCATCACTGTATATATCTATGAACTCAGACAAAGGGTTAGGTGCACTAGTTTGGACCGACACCCGACCCGGCTTTGATTGATTCGTTGCGCCTTCTCGTGAATCGACTAGCGGTAGTGTGGATTCAGGGTCATCTGACCCGTTGATGTTGCTGGGGTCTAAGAGCTTAGGGTCACCTACCCTTGTCGAACTCTCTTTCTAGGTTACTGGTCGAAATGCTTGATAAGAGGGCCAAATCATTCGACGCCAGATCCATTATGTGCTGAGCATGTTGGAGAAATAGTGTGCCTCTTTCCCTTGCACCTGGAGTTCCAAGAAAATTCCAGCTCTGTACAGGGGCTTCCTGAGGAGCTTCCATCGTTTCTTCCTATTCAAACGTTACCCTCCCTTCCCTAGTCCTGAGAATTGCTTCCGCTCTTTTCGCTCTTTCATCCAAGGACGTCGCTTGCTCTTCCAAACTCATGGCCTTGAACTTGATTATTTTGGGGTCGACCATTCTTACCACTACCTCATCCCAATCTTGAGCGTTTTTAGTGAAGATTTCACCCTCAAATCGGTCGTGGGCATAAGGCCAACAAGGAGATACTTGTGATGCATCTTTTGAGACCAGATCCTTGGGATCGTGCTTGTGAAAACATCCTTTCTGGAACCAAAATTCCAATTGACTTAATCCCTCTTTATTGGCCTGTGCCGTGTCCTTAACCTAGTAGAAGCTGATATGAAACCCATAGGGTATGAGTGCCCGCTTCTTATAATTCACCAAAGTGGCTTTGCACCCCTGCAATATAGATTGGTAACATATTTCCCCTAGTACCAGTCAGTCGGAGACATATATAGGTAGCAAATGTGGTGCTCTTGTGGTGTCGGAAACCCTAATGTAGGTTTCACGCTCGTCCAGGTACTAGCGACCAACTTTCGATATAAATTTTTTTTGGACAAATTAGACATCCTTGGGCACTCCTTCTTGAATAGTAAGAAATGAATAGGTGCGATAAATTGGTCACAAATGAGAGAGTAGGATCTTTTATACCTGTTCTCCCACAAGATGCTAAAATAGACATGGAATGGGATCTCAGAAGTGTGCCAGCTCAGGTTCATTCTTGCAAAGACATTTCTTGCACAGATGATGTCCAACAGATAAGATGCCATGTAAAAGGTAGGAGTTTCTCCTTCCTTCGGCTGTTGTGCCTGTAGAATGCAAGTACTAAGCTGTTTGGAGATGATCGCGCCCCAGTTGAAGCTTGTTCCAGAGATGGTGACAGTATAATACAAAGGCATCCATGCCTCCAAAAACCTGGAGCAATATTTTTCTCCATGCAACTGGCAAAGGAGAGCCATTAGATATATATAAGGTTGTCTGAGGTTGGTCGTTGGGTACCAGCCATAGCTTCGGTTGGTGAATTTTTTGTCTTCTCTCCACCAGGACGCCATGATTTTTCTGGTTTCGTGCTTCTGATAAAACTTCACAACAAAATCCTCGTTCAAACGTTCATCTACCTCCCTGAGCTTGTAATACTTTTGGACTTCTACTGGGAGGAAAACCTTGGCGATTTGACCATTACCATCATTAATTACACACTTCTGTGCATCACTATGATCAATGATCCATTTCAAAAGTTCAATGCCAGAAAATATCGGAGTTCTACTCACCACCATGTGTAGGTATGCCTTATGGATGTTGACGAAGACCTCATCATCCAACTTCCTAATGTCAGGATCACTATGCGGGGCATACTCGGGGAATTCTTTGTGCTTATTTCCTTGAACAGGTCTTCCCATCGTGAGAATGTTGTCTTGGTCCCAATGTTTGCCTCTGTGTCCCAAAAGGCTGGGGGTTGATCGAAGGCTTCTTTGGTGATTGTCTTGATGATCGACGTTGGCTTGGAAGTGAATTCCAATTTCCTTGCAATGGCTGGGGAGGAGCCTTCTCTTGCTTCTGATTCTTGCAGCTTTGGGACTCTAGGAGATTTCCTGGTGGTAGGTTTCTTCGGAGGCATCGTTCCTGCAACCGAAGACTCTCAATTAGGGCCGAGACATAGAATAATATTATATCTTAATTTATATGTGAAATGAAATCAAAACTAGACTGGCACATACCTGTATGCTTGCTAAACTCTGTTTCTTAATACTCACTATACCTTGGATGCCTTCTCTAGGCCATTCATCTCGCTCCTCTGGATGTTCTAGACCTCTTTGCACGCAAAATGCTCTGGCTCATAATAATTCAAGGCAATATAATGAGAGAGAACTTACTAGTCGCATCAAGTTGTTAATACAACTAATGGGATGAAATTTAAACTACTTACCGCCAATTATCTGTAATCAATTTTACATAATTTGATGGTAGAGGCGCCGAGGGAGATGCATTGTATCTACAGGTTAAAATGGTCATTGGTCTTTGCGCATGAATTAGAGACTAATGCACAATATTGGAATTAATCAATCAATTAAATGCATCATATCTAGTGTATCTTAGAGATAAAACATCCCATCGTGTCATTTTTTGAAAGGGGAAGTCGGGGATCGGTGCAGAGCTACGGGATTATTCGTTGATACTCCTTACAAAAGAAAAACCCCTGACACCAATTTCTTTCGTCAGATGGTTCTAACGTGACACATGGTGGATAAATACAGGTGACTAGACTCACGAGTGCCAACAGAGGTGGTAACCTTCTTTCAATTGCGTGCTTCCTATCCCGGCCTAGGAATCACCGATGCCAATCAGATATTAGGGGTTGGTAACTGGGGATGAACTTATCGCATCCTTTCCCTTGGGCTAGCTTCTTGGTAATTCGTCAATGCCAAAATGTTTTTTTGGGATCAGTCATCGACGATTCCTCCCTTTCCCCGCAAATGACTATTTCCTTTCGCATTTTGCCGATGCTGAATGAAGTCGATCATTGTCAAATTTCTTTTGCAATTCTTATCACGAAATAATAACTCCCCATTTACTGATGCTGACGAAAACCGATGATTGACATCCTTAGTTTTATAAGAGGATTATCTTTCACCTCTGATTCTTCCGAGTGCTGAAATTTGGACACATCAAGTGAAACGACTTAGTGGTTGATTTTTTAGTCAAATGTTACTCCCTTTAAGTTGTGATGGTTTCGACATGTTCATGGAAACTTTTAAAGAATCAAGGAGAAAATGTAGAAAACAAAGATAAGCGAAAACAACATTGTTCTGAATTAAACAATAGGTGGTACCCAAAATGTAGAGTTTGGCAGAGACTTTTTTAGGGTGTGTTGAGAGCTCAACAAATGGCGATTCACTGGGCGAAAGTAGAATCTCTGTTCTTCCTTCAATAACCTTAACTCATGTCCTCCTTTTTTTGTTTATATTTATTTATTATTATTATTATATATATATATTTATATATTTGTTTTTTTTTATTATTATTATTGGAAATATTGTTTTAAGGCCTGACCATTTACTGGGAGGGTGTCAGGTTCTCCCTCCAAGTTCTGCAATCGATAAGTACCTACCCCTATCTTTTAAGCAACTTGGAAAGGTCCAAGCCACACACTCTAAAACTTAGAATGCTTCCCTTTTGGTTCATTCGCTCTGTCCTATTTTAGTACCAAGTCTCCCACCTCAAAACTCTTTTCTTTGGCCTTATGCTTATCGAACCATCATTTCACTATCTGTTGGTGAGATAGGAATTTTGACTTAGCCTTATCTCTCTCTTCTTCCATCATGAGTAGAGTATTGATTCTTCGTTGCATGGCTGATGAGGGTTCCTCGCTGGAATCTTGGGCTGTAACAACCCTAGTTGAATATATGCTTAGGGATTATTAAGTAAAATTAATTGTCCTAATATGGTTTTAATTAAACAATGATTAGCATTAATAATATTAATTAAATATTTATTTATTAATTAATTGTTTATAACTTTTGATTAATTAATTAATTAATTACATATCACAATCAATGACATGGGTAATAAATTTAAGGGGCTTAATAATTTTAATTTGTTTAATTAAATGCTTTACATATGCGAGAGGGGATAAGACATTAAAGAAGGGGATA
>JASDQU010439984.1:33891-54323 GCA_032191745.1 Picea mariana | reverse complement strand
TTTAAGTAAACAATCAAAGCTTAAATCTAAGGTACTTTCTGAGCTTCATGCTACACCCACAGCAGGGCACTCAGGGTTCACCAAAACATATGACAGAGTCAAACGTTCTTTTTTCTGGGATGGTATGAAATAGGACATCCGTAATTTTGTAGCTGAATGTGAGGTGTGTCAACGCAACAAGGGAGAAACAGTCAAATATCCAGGCACACTACAACCACTTCCGATTCCACCAACTATTTGGAAGGATATCTCTATGGACTTTATTACCAACTTACCCAAATCAGGGAATAAATCAGTCATAATGGTGGTTGTGGATTGCCTTTCCAAGTATTCTCATTTCTACGCTCTTCAACAACCATTTACTGCCTCCACGGTGGCTCAACTTTTCATGGACCAGGTCTTCAAGCTTCATGGCATGCCACACTCTATTGTTTCTGATCGTGACTCAACTTTCACAAGCAATTTTTGTCAAGAACTGTTTAAGCTCCAAGGCACCCAATTGCATCTCAGCACAACTTATCATCCCTAGAATGATGGTCAAACAGAAGTTGTCAACAAGTGTTTGGAAACATATCTGAGGTGTTTTTCATCTGAAAAACAAAATCAGTGGGCTCAATGGCTACCCCTAGCCGAATGGTGGTACAACACTTCCTACCATACAACTACTCGCATGACTCCTTTTGAAGCGATATATGGACAGAAGCCACCTTCAGTTCTCTCATACTTATCGGGTACCTCGAAGGTCCAGGCGGTTGACCAAACATTTACAGTTCGAGAGGATATTCTTCGTACCCTTAAAGAGAGCTTGGTCATGGCACAAAATCAGTTAGCTCTGCGTACTCAGTTGCGTGTGGGACAAGTCGCATATCAGTTATCTCTACCCAGTCAGTCGAAACTACATCTAGTTTTCCATGTTTCATGCTTAAAGAAGGTGATTGGAACTAGGTTCCAAATTCAAACCAACCTTCCCGAGTTAGCTGAAGAAGGATCCATTTGGCTACAACCAAAAGCAGTTTTGGACCAGTGTGAGCGTCACCTGTGCTAGAGAACCATCAAGGAAGTGCTAGTCCAGTGGAAAGATATGAATCCAGCAGATGCCACTTGGGAACCAACTACCATTCTACAACAGTTTCCACATCTCAAGCCTTGAGGACAATGCTGTTTTTAAGGGGGAGAACATGTTAGGGTCCTAACCCGCACATAGGTAGATTACTATATTCGGATGTAATAAAGGTCAATATTAATAAGGCCTTTCAATAATATAGAATAAGGCGGATGTAAGAAGACCTAATAGAAGCTTCCGCTTCTAGAAGGATCTTCCTCTAGATGCTTCTCTTGATAGACATATTTAGTATAAATAAGGGTCGAGGGTATGAAAACCCTAGCTTGGAAATTATTGTAACAGAGCGCTGCTCGATTGGAGGTTTCCCCCTCGAAGAGGCCTGTGAACATTGCTTTCTGAATGAAAGTGTTATTTTTGTTGTTGTTCTTATATCATTTCTGTGTTATTGTGGAGATTATGTTGGATATATTACTGTTATTCTGCCATTTCTAGCATTTTATTTCTGTTCTCCATATTTATTATATCTGGTATCTTGCACTGGACTTGGCATCATCCAACCGGTTCTAGGCTTCTTTGGATTTCTCAGCGTAGGGACTCTTCTGGGAGGCATTGTTCATTGAAATGCAATATCAAAGGAAGCATTAGTACATTGTGTTTTTGAAAATTTGATTCAAAAAGATTGAAATGTACCTAGTATAAATTAATGTAAGACCAAAGAAAACAATTCTCACATGGATTATAATTGTCCCTCCTCCAAACACTTGTGACAAGAAAATCCTTTAAAAAAATAAGAAATATGATTTTTATATTAATTTCATTCTGAGATACAAAGAAAAATTCTCTTTACAAACCCCTGCGAGGGTGGGACCAAAGTTAGATTTAGAAGTCTCTGATGGACACCATACAAAAAGACTCTGACAACAAAAAAAACTGAAGCCAAAGATCTGGATCAACTTGCCATAAAAGTGTTGTCACTTGACTCTACAAAATATCATTTATCAGTCATGAAATATAATCCATATACAAACAAGAACACACAGGCTGCCAAGAAATATCATAACCTTTAGAAACGAGTTGTTGAAATATATGATTAAGTTTTGAATCCTGCTGCCTTCAATAAGACCCTATTGTCATGAAGATGGTTAAGCTTTCTATTAAACTCAGAATGAATGAAGAAAAGAATTATCTTACAAGTATCAAGAAGACCTTATATCAAAAGTTCCCTTTCTGTTCTTCGCTTTGTCTCTTCAATTGATTGAGATTTTATTCTTTCTCAATAAGTTATGGTAGTTCAACTACTTTTTATTTGTTAAGCTTAATTAGCTTAAATAATTAGTTGAGACATATATATAAGGGCCTATTTAAATAATAACTAAATAGGTGGGACCCCTTGTCACTCCAATTTTCATTTCTTTAACAATCATTAAAACATGAAGTATAATACCCCAAACATTTAATTCAAACATCCTCCTTGTAACTCCCATCCTCATATTAATAGTCAAATATTTTAATATAAAAAATAAAACATGACTATATCCAAAAATAGCATTTTATCCATGTTGTCCAAAAATTCTATCTAAATGTGTATTTGTTGTCCAAAAATTCTATCATATCAATACAAAACTATCCTCAAAAGAAAATAACATTAACAACATTAAAAAACATATTTTCTATGGGAGGCAGTTTGTCTCTTTTCACTATTTCTCTCTATAAATGTATTGAACCTGCATAAAGTAGATCTAGCTAGCAAATGCCATACAAAATTTGCAGAGAAAATATGAGAAAAGAGAAGCAAGAGAGAAAGAATGAAAAAAAATTGATTAACCAAAATGAATGAATGATAATTTACACATGATATACTCTGTATAACTCAACTAATGCGCATTGGGGGAGAATTCAATGCTCCATATTGGTGGTCTAGAGTGATCTGGACACACACCAATGGTTATGGGAGTAAATTGCCATCTAGTCTAGTCTCTTAGGAAGTTACGGGAGTGAAATGCCACCTAGTCTGAGTTAACTAGTCTCTCAGTCTTTAGTTAACTGACTGAAACATAGTGAAGTGAGGAGGAGATCAGGGAATCATGAGTAATGCACTATTATAGTGATGATATCAAGGACAATGCATGTTAGCTGGTGATGATTCCAATGCTACATGGTGATAATCGCAATTTGGCATCTAGACTCCACTCAACTGATTAAACTGAAGTGTGAACTAAAGAGAATATTATCCTAGAGGAATATTCTCCCTAAACTATAGGAGATTGGATATGACTAATAAACATAGGAAAACCTTAGGAAAAACAAATACTAGGTGTGTGCAAAGTATCTCCAACACCCCCCTAAACATCACTATGGTGAAATTTAAGAATGGGTCCCGACAACCAGGCCATGTTAGGTGTCCAAATACAAAAGATACACTGAAATAAAAGAGGAAAGAGGGAAAACCTCATGGGAAACCCCCGCCTTAAAGTACAATGTATGTAAAAACAAAAAAACCAACAGTTTCTAGGAAACTCTATCCTTGTCTCCAAGACAACTGTGCATAGAATGAAACTTCTAATCAGTGAAAGTCTTGGTGAAGATGTCTGCAGTTTGTTCTGCTAAAGGAAAGAAAGGTAGGTCGATGATCCCCTTGTTTACTAAGTCTCGAATGTAGTGCATGTGGATCTTGATGTTCTTTGTCCACTGCCTCTGAAATGGATCTCTGCAAAACTTCAAAGTGCTCGGGTTGTCACACCAGATGAATATCAACCAATGAAACTGAATACCCAACTCAGTGAGAAAATTTTGTAGCCACATAACCTGAATGGTTATGTTAACTACCCTTATGTACTATGCCTCGATTGCAGATAGAGAAATAACAACTTGCTTCTTGCTTGACCAAAAGATAGGCCCTAGACCAATACTGAGTGAGTAACCAGATGTGGACTTGTGATCAATGCTATCGCCATCCTAGTCAGAATCAATGAACTCGATGAGGTCCAATGTAGAGTATGTTTCATAGTGAATCCCAAAGGTGATGGTTCCCTGTACATATCGAAGGATACACTTTGTATCCTTCCAATGTATCTCATGTGGCTCCTGCATGAACCTGGAGACTGATCCAACTACATAGGAGAGGTATGGTCTGGAGTGTTTGAGATACAAAAATCTCCCCACTAGCTGTATGTATAGTGTACATTCAACTAGTGGAGTTTCCCCGCCATCCTCAAGTATCACTCCTGATAGGAAAGGAGTTGGGGTAGAATTGTAGTCTGTCATGTGAAATCTCTCAAGGAGATCTCGTGCATACTTGGACTGAGAAAATTTGATGCCTGATGCATCTTGACCAATCTCGAGTCCAAGGAATAAATGTAGCAGACCCATGTCTATCATCAAGAACCTTTCATGAAGAATTCTCTTGACTGCAGCAATTGTTGAAGTTGAGAAACTAGTGATCAAGTACAGATCATCAACATACATAACTAGGAGTAGAAGTGAATCAACCTTCCTGAGCATGTAAAAATTTGGGTCTAACTTATAACATACAAAGTTTTGTGACAATAGGTAGGAGTACATATTGTCATACCATGCCCTCAGGGCCTGCTTGAGGCCATAAATAGACTTCTTCAGTCAACAGACCAAAGATGAATCCTATATAAATTCCCAGGGATGCTCCATATAGATCTCCTCAGAGAGATCATTGTGAAGAAATGCATTCTTCATGTCCATCTGATGGAATTCCCATCCCTTTTCTACCGCAATGCTAAGTTCCAAATGTGTGGAATCCATCTTCACTACTGGAGAAAAGGTCTCATCACAGTCAATTCCATGTACATGCTGAAAGCCTTTGGAAACTAGCCTAGCTTTGTATCTGCTAACATGTCCTATTGAACTCTTGGTCCTATTTTCTAAGATTCTATCATATCTGCTAACTAGCCTAGCTTTGTGAGTTCAATTCTTCCTTTGCTGGTGACCTCAACTTGAGAGTTGTCCCCCATCAGAATAGGAGGACCTTTGCATGCATCCAATGAAGAATATACTTCTTTTGTGGATACTATGTGGTGTGATGCACCTAAATCTATGATCCAAGCATCAGGAGAGGAGTTGATGGCAATCAAAGCATGGATAGAATTGCCTTTCTTGGGATTTTGATCTTCTGGCTTCTTCTTCTTGGCACCCTCAAGGATGCGATATGCAAGGTTATTTTGTTGAATTATTTGGGCCATTTGATCTATCTGTTTCTACATACATGTGGATTCTGGATGGAATCCTTTATGTTAGTAGGTGCATTCCTCCCCTTTTCTTCCCTTTCCACCTTTGGATCCGAAGGCATCATTGAATGGTTTTGATTACCCTTCCTTCTTTGGATTTTCATATGCTTTCCTTTTGTATTTCTGTTTAGTTTTATGATATTGATGACCACTAACATCTTGAACAATAAGTGCATGCGCCTTTAGGCCTTTGATTTTTCCCATATGGATGAGCTTGTTCTGCTCTTGTGTCAGAGACTCGATAAAGGCCTCAAGAGAGGGCATCGTCCAGGTGGCTCTAGAGGCGAGACTAACTGAATGAAATGTAGATAAAAACACTGAGTATTCCAAACCAAGTTTGGATAGAATAGTAAGAACTATTTTTTTCTCCTCCTTAGATTTATCAACCCTGCAAGCCTTGAGTTGCGACAACAAATTCTTATATTTGGTAAAGAAATATTGGAGATTGTCGAAGGTTTTTGTATCCAAAGTGATCAATTCCACCTCGAGCATGTGTTCCCTCATATCATTCTATTTTCCAAAAATCCCTTCCATGGTGGTCCAGGCTTCATTTAGGTTTTTATAGGAGGATATGTGAAAGAAGAATTCAGGAGAAATGAGACTACAAATAGTTCCAAACACTTCATCCATTCGATTTAGATACTTGTATTTTTATATGGTTGATGTGGGTTATGTCTCTATGTTCATGGTTAACTTGTATAATCCTCTTCCTCGAATATGCATTATCATCTTCTCCTTCCATGAAAAGAAATTGTACGGTGTAAGAATAAATTCTTTTGGAAATTCTATTTTTCTGCTGTCTCCAATCTTTAGTACCTTCAAAAATAACATGGTGTGTCTTTTCCACAGTATTCCATTGGATATAATACCATGTAAATGTGTTGAACCTACACAAAATATATCTAGCTAGAAAACGACATACACAATTTGCAGAGAAAATATGAGAAAAGAGAAGCAGGAGAGAAAGAATGGAAGAATTCTCATTAACCAAAATGAATGAATGATAATTTACACATGATATACTCTATATAACTCAACTAATGTGAATTTGGGAAGAAGACAATGCACCATAGTGGTGGTGTAGAGTTATTTGGACACACACCAATAGTTATGGGAGTAAACTGCCACCTAGTCTAGTCTCTCAGGAAGTTACGAGAGTGAACTGCCACCTAGTCTGAGTTAACTAGTCTCTTAGTCTTTAGTTAACGGATTGAAACATAGTGAAATGAGGAGGATATCAAGGAATCATGAGTAATGTGCTAGTCTAGTGATGATTCCAAGGACAATGCGCATTAGCTTGTGATGATACAAATGTTGCATGGTGATAATCCCAATGTGGCATTTAGACTCCACTCAACTGATCAAAATGAAGTGTGAACTGAAGAGAATATTCTCCTAGAGGAATACTCTCCCTAAACTATAGGATACTGGATAATGACTAATAAACATAGGAAAAACTTAGGAAAAATAAATCCTAGGTGTATATGAAGTATCTCCAACACTCTCCTTTGATCTTTCTGTTGTTTTTCCTTTTGTAGCAGCTTTAGGCTGATTGAAACCTTGAGGATGGATTTCACTGATGACATGGGAGAAATTATCCTTGATGTGGATATGGGAGGACATTGATCTAGAGGAGTTTTCGGAAGAGTTAGGGGAATTAGAAACTTTTTACCTTTTATCAATCTCTGGTTCAAGCATAGTGGTTTTAAGCCTTTTGCTTGCATGTGAATACTAGGCTAGTGAAGCAATGCGATCAGCGTGGGAATTTGGATTAAATGCCAGTGGAGGAGGAGGAAATGGAAACGATAATGTAGGCCACCCATTATTATGTGCAGCAGGTTCATGGATGATCTCTTTCCAACCATCATTAACAGGTAATTCTAGGTGCATAGAAACATGAGGGGGAACACTGATACCAGAGAAATTTTGGTGTGGCTGGAAAGGAGGCCTCTCAGGCCTAGGTTGCAAAATTATTTGGCCAACTAGATTGAAAAATCCAGCTTGGAAAATATGATTTAGTTCTTGTGGATAAACATAAAAATGTATTGAGAATCGTGGCCTTCTATGGCCTCTTTGCCAATTGTTTCCTCTACCTCTGCCTCTATTTTCACCTCTGCAATATTTCAATCAGAATATGAAAACTTTTAACAATCCATTTTCTAATACTCTACCTAAATGAAATCAAGATGTTGGCTCTATCATTCGCAAACAGAAGCATATGCAATCCATCCATTAACACCATTTCACCAAATTCAATTTAATAATTAACTTCAATTGAATAAGGAATGATAGAGTCATTGGGAATGTGATGGGGTTTATAATGAATGAAGAATGGTATCATGCAGGAGAATCAACAACGAAACTGTTCAAGCAATGCAAAGTCCTTTTCTTCCAAAAACAACGTCTCCATGTCACAATTTGCAACCTAGAATCATTATCCAATCCTTTTTAATTGTTTTTCTTTAAAAATGATATTCAAGATAACATAACAGGGGATGAATAAATGTTATGGGGAAGGTGGCAGGTGTATAATGAACTAAAAATGAAACAATGAACGGGAAAACAATGATTTTTGTTATGTGATAAGAAATAACATTTATTAACTTTAAAATCAACATTGCCAATATCTATAAATTCATTTGAATATCCACTGTTTGCCATCCAAAACTTTCACCAAATTTGATTGTGCGATAACACTCTTTTAAACTTCACACACAGGATCCACAAATTGGCAAAAATCCTTTTAAATCTTGCAATATTTTTTTTTGTAAATAAAACAGGGTAATTCCTTGATCCTATCTCGCCTTTCCAGTTCTAATATGTTGGGAGGCTTAGCCACTGGAACTATGATTGCTTTGGACGAGTTTTATTCTAGAGACTGGTGGGGTCCTATAAGCCAATAGCCCCTTCTTGGTTCTATCCTTTAGCAGTCTCCAAGTATCCTGGTCGTGCTCCTACAGTTACTGAAATGTCAAGAGGCATTTTTACTCTCATGTTTATTACTCCAGTATTTTCATAGTCCTTTCTTGCAGGTCCTACTATTGTGATCCATTATGGATGCCACTACATGTCTCAGATCGTTTTTTATTGGCTGTATTGACTTAGATCATAAAGGCCTTTCTTGTTTTTATTTATGGGGGATGCCAAAATTCCACCAGGAGATGAGCCAGTGGATCCTTGGGATCACCTTATCTTCATATCAATAATAGATGAGCAATGTAGGAACTGAAGCATTCACTCTCATGTAAATGAGACTTCATTGCTTCCACCAACCCATGGTGTCCAATATCCTTTGTCGTCCGAAATTATCCAAAATCTTCCCTCTATTCCGATGCTCTTCAATGCTCCTTCTGTTAAGGAAGCTCGAAAGAATCCTGGTGGCGATACGCATGGAGAGAAGGTTGTGCTATTATCTGCGATAGGCGGGGTCAACTGGAATTCTTCCAAGGCATCTTCTGGTGTTTTTTTAGAGGAGAGACGACAGGTGGGAAGTTTTATAGTGAAGACAATAGGATTAGTGGAGAGAAAGTGACCATCTCCGAAATGCAGTTAGAAAGTCTGGAAACAGAAGAGAACTAAACGTTCCCTGGTCTTGGGAATGGATGTTGGGTTGGAGGACTCATGCTCACTAGCGCTCTGTGTGCTTGTTGGAAGGTTAGCATATCGTCATTTTTGTTTTATCTTGGTGTCAGTTTGGGTGGAGGCCAACTGGGATCCTATCTTGGGTTATACCCCGACTCTCCTTACAATTCCGAGGGGGTGGTTCGGCTTTGTTTTCCATACCCTGGAGGATTCCAACATAATATTAGAAGGTTTTGGGGCTTTTGATGATGGAAGTCTATTGCTTAAGAGATGGCGACTTAAGTTTGATTCGTCTATAGAGTACTTTAGCTTCCGACACTTATGGGTTTTGTTGCCTGGGCTTCCCCTTCACTTATGGAATCACAGAGCCTTGAAGGATATCGGGAACGAGCTGGGACACTTCATTAAAATGGATGAAAAGGCTCTGAACTCTAGTGAAATATGCATGGATAAGATTCTCGTCGAGGTTGATATCCATGGTGGACTCTTAGAAACCTTAGAGATAAATTGGTGAGGTTTTATTTACAACAACGTCTGGACTATCTCGGAGTACCCTTTTGTTGCTCTCTCTGTCGCCAGAGGGGACATTTGAAAAAGGATTGTCAAAATACTTTTGGTTTTGTTCCTGAAGAGTCATCGAAAGAAGAACTTGGTTTCAATGCTTATCCGACTAAGATGTAGGACAGAGTGCAAGACAACTACATAGACTTGCAGGATCTGGAATTCCCTCATCAAACTACTTCTTCTTTTATGGGTAAGTTGCGTCACCTTGTTCCTTCTCTTTATAGTTATTTGTCTACTATGGAAAGGGAGCAACTCAATACTCATTTTATTGATAACACAAAGTATAGTGGGACTTCGGAGCACCATGACTCTCCTACTAGTGCGGAGGAGTTTTTTTGGCATAATAATATGCTGGGGGTTTTTGATAGACTTGTCAATAGGGTGAGTGAGAGGGTGAATCTTGGACCAATTGTTCTTATGATGCCATATCTAGCCTCCTATGATGCAATGGAACTATCTTTGAATTTGTTTGAGCCTCCCTTTAGGTCTATATCTTCCCTTCCCCCTAGCAGTAAATATGATGAATCTACTCTACCTCCGAGGTTTGGGGAGTTTGAGATGAGTGAATCTTCTCTAGAAAAGATTGTGTCAAATCTTGGTACTGTTAGGGAGGTTTTCATCCCGATAAATTTGCCTATTTTTTCAAATAGTGTTGAGATGACTACTGGGTCATAGGGTTCTTTGGTTTCTGACCTTCCTATCCCTGCAAACTCAAAAGAAAATTCCTTTTCCTGGTCTCGGGGTTTGGGTATGGAACTGTCACTGATAAAGACTAGAAGCGCTTGGAAAAGAGCGAGACCTACTCCTTCCACTGCATTTATTTCCAACACAGCTACTGGTGACCTTGGGGTGATTAGAGGATTAGAATCCCTAGCTAGGGTTAAACCATGTTAATGTTATCCCTAAATATTCAAGGGGTTGGAGGGCCTCTTAAATTAGACTCGATGCAAAGGCTCCTCTCTACAATTTCACCCCATATCATTTTTCTACAAGAGACTTTGACTATTGATGTGAAGGCAAGGGATTTTATGGTTACTTTGAAACCGGACTGGTTAGCTTGTGTTGTTAGTGCTATTGGACATTCTGGTGGAATGTTGGTTTCTTGGGATCCTCATTTTTTTTCTTTCTCATCAGTCCTTACGTGTGCAGGAATTCTCTTGACATGTTACAGTTTGGCTGAAAAAAGGAGCTTTAGTCTTCTAAATGTATATGGTGCATGTTCGGATAGTAAAATATTCTGGAATAGATGTGTGGAGAAAGGTATTTTGTCCTATTCGGATTTAATCCTGGTAGGGGATTTAAATTTCTCTATGGGAATGGATGAGATCTGGGGACTGAATGCTTTCATTGATCCATTGGCTTCTTTCTTTAAGGATTTATTTGCAAATACCTCTCTGGTGGATGTGGCTCCATCACAGCTGGTGCTGACATGGTGCAATGGTAGGATGGGGGATTCCAACGTTTCTAAGTGACTGGACCGATTCTTCATGTCAGATGGTTTACTTGGACCATTGGCGAGATATAGATCATGGGTCGGCTCGAGTTACCTATCAAATCATGCCCCTCTCTTTTTTCAGTTGCATATTGGGTTTCCTAAGACTGTGTACCCTTTAAAATTTAACCTGATATGGATAGAATATGCATCCTTCTCTGCATTAACTCGTGAGGTTTGGCTTGAAAATCGTTTTACTCTCTTCGAAGCTCCAAAACAAAGGCTAGTGGAGAAACTAGCTCAACTCAAGAGACGAGTAAAGGTCTGGGCACGACAAAAGATGGTCATAAGCAAAGAATGTTTGAACAAAGTGGAGAGAAAATTGGAAGTACTAATGTACCAGAAATTAAATAGGCACACTAGTAATGTTTTTGACATACATTGTAAACAGTTGGAGGAAGTTCGTAATAAATTATTACTGGATGAAGAGGAAAGCTGGAGGCAAAAGAGTAGGTCAACCTAGATCAAGAGAGGGGATAGAAATACTAAGTTTTTTCACAGTTATGCTAGTTATCGAAGGAATAAGAAGTACATTTGGGAGATTGCTGACGAGACTGGTCATTTACACTTGGGGCAGGAAGCTATCAAAGAGGAAGAAACCAATTATTTTGGGACCTTTTTTAAGGAACAGAACCAATCGGATATAAGAACAAAATTAGAGACTATTAAACATTATCCGAGGATGGTTCAGGATGAAGATGTACAATTTTTGAAAAAGGTTGTTACTTTGGATGAACTTTTAAAGGTTCTAAAAGGGTTTACAAAAGACAAGAGTCTTGGGCCAGACGGATGGACAATTGAATTCTTCCTTTAATGTTTTGATTTGATGGGACCTGATCTTCTCACCATGGTCGAAGCTACAAGAATCTGAGGAGAAGTGAGTAGGCCAATCAACTCTTCTTTTCTTTCTCTAATACCTAAGAAAAATCTGCCACTAACTTTCTCTGATTACCAACCAATAGCACAATGCAACCTGTGTTATAAAATTGTAACTAAGATAATAGCCAAGAAAATTAGACCCAGTCTGTCAAGGTCTCTATAAGAGGAACAATTGGGTTTTCTTGAGGGCTGTCAGATTCTGGATGCTATCAGTACGACACAAGAGTGTCTCCACAGTATAAATCAAAGAAGCTTCAGGCCATTATCTTGAAACTAGATATTAAAAAATCATATGACTGCATAAGTTGGGATTACTTAAGATTAGTTTTGATTCAGTGTGGTTTTGGTCATGTAATGACTAGATGGATTATGGGATGTGTGTCATCAACCTCTATGGCTATTCTAGTCAATGGTAAAGCATCAAATTTTATAAAAAGTGAAAGAGGCATTCGCCAAGGTTGCCCTCTTTCTCCACTTCTTTTTATCTTAGTGATGGAAGGGTTGAGTCTCTCTCTCAACAAGAGCTTACAGGATGGTAAGATTTTTGGTATAAAGGTCTCTCATCTGGTAAGAATAATTCATCTTTTATTTTTGGATGATGTGATTATAATGACTTTTGCATCGGTGGACAAATGGAAGGAAATTCATAAGTTATTAAATTTGTTTTGTGATGCTACTAGCCCGGAGATAAACCCCCAAAAATCTACTTTTCTTTATTATGGTGTTTAGCTAGAAGTTTTAAAAGCTCTGACAGATCTGTTTCAATTTGGCTCTAAGTGTTTATTGGAGGGTTTTAATTATTTGGGTTTTCCCTTAAAGGTTGATAGTTACAAGGCGGTTGATTGGCAGTGGCTCATAAAGAAGTATGAACGAAGAATTTTTCACTGTTGCAATCATTTGCTCACTTTGTGGGGAAGATATGTTTTAATCAAGGCAATCTTGGAAAGTCAGCCAATTTACTGGATGACACTTGCGCATATTCCTATCTCTGTTTTAAGCCGGATCCATAGGATGACCTTCTCTTTCCTTTGGTCGAGAAAAAATTCCTCTACTTACTATCACCTGTGTAATTGGGAGACACTTGCGAAGCCAAAGTGTTCTGGGGGATGGGGATTCAGAAATATATTTTTCTTTTTTCAAACTTTAGTGGCTAAATCACTTTGGTGAGGTTTGAAGCAGCCGAGAATATGGAGCTTTGTTTTAAAGGATAAATATCTACCTCATTTCCCAGTTATTACTTGGCTTCGATTTGCTACTCCTACAACACGGGTTGACTCACAAACCTGGAAAAATATGACTAATGCTCTTTCCTTAATTGTTAGATGGTTGGCATGGAAACCGGTGAATGGGGCAGACATTTGGATCGGTAAAGATGTGATCCTGGGTATGGGAAATGAAGCTTTTCTTTCAAACGCTTTGATACAACACCTAAATGAACACCAAATTCATTACCTTTACCAAGCGATGGGAGCTATTTCTACCGGTGTATCTGTTGAAAATTGAGTTTCTAGTACAAACTTGGGGCTAATGGGTACTCTGGATACAGAATGGGATATTTATAGAAGCCACTTTCCGATTGCGGGTATCCTTCTAGCAAATAAACATGATGAGATCCGATGGACAAGCGGGGATGGCACAAACATTATATCTACAAATAATTTTTATAATGCTCTGGTTGCAGAACTATGGCAAAAGAACGATGATATAGAAAAAAGGAAAATCTGGTCTTGGGGGCGTCCTTTAAAATTAAATTTTTTTACTTGGTTGCTTATGGAAGATAAGGTACTCACCTGGAAAAACCTTCTCAAGTGAGGCTGGCATGGACCTGGGTATTGTTATATGTGTAAAGGTAATGAAGAAACAACCATACACCTTTTTGTCCACTGTCCTTTATGATATCCATTTGGTTCAATTTATGTACTTATCTTAAAGTTCTTAGTGGCTGGACGAGGACAACTATAAAGGATTGTTTTGACTTTTGGTGTTCTAGGAACGCAAATTTCCATACTATACCTGCTTATATTTGTTGGTTTGTGTGGACTGAAAGGAATTTATCTATATTTGAATAAAAAATTCCATCTGTGGAGAAAGTTCTTTTTCTCTCTACAGCTGCTATAGTGAGTCTTAAACCAAAAAGCTTGAAATCTAAAAAAGAAAGAAGTGGCTATAGTCTTCAGAAGAATAAAATAACAGGCTGGTTTGATGGGGATTCACAGAGGAATGGAGATATAAGTGGGGCTGGGGGAATTATATCCCTCAATGAGAATATTTCTTATAGATGGTCCCTTAATTGTGGAAAGGGTATGAATACAAGAGCCAAACTCTTGGGGGCTTGGGCTATTCTCAACCTAGCCCATAGGTTTGCAATTACAAATATTCTCATCCTTGGAGACTTTAAAGTTATTATTGATTGGCTGAACAATGCTGGTTCCTTGCAGGTTGGCTCTATCGAATGTTGGAAAGAGAGGGTGAAACAACAAAAGAATCTTTTCAATACAGTTACCTTCGATCACGTCTATAGAGAAGATAATCAGGAGGCATATTTTTTCTTTAAAAAGGCTCTTACAGATTCACCAGGAACCATTATCTTCTATCAGCTTAACAATGGACATGAGGGACCTTCCTATTACTTGAAGCTCTTCTAGCTTGGAGTTTCATTTTTTTTTTTTGGTTATTGAAGCCTGTATAAGTTACAGAATTATTGAGGGCACTGAATTATGGATAGACTCTTCATATGTTTATGTTAAGTGGAGCAACAACCTCTTTTCTGGAAACATAATACTCCTTTTTTGGTATTTTTCTGAACAGATTGTAACATAATCTTTTTTTGTTATTGCTATCTCAGTTGGAGTATTATGAAAATGCATGGTATTGAAATGTAAGGAACTATTGACAATGTAAACTAATTATATTATCTAATATAATGCACAATTTTCATGTGGAAAAAGAAAAATTCCTTATTAATATGTTGTCATTGTACAAAACTGATATATGTCCCTAGCATGCCACTTGTTTCGCCAAACTAGTGTAAACCGAAATAGGTGGTTGCCTATAATGATTTTGGACAAAAAGGGCAGTCGCCACTTACCTTTCCATTTTGTTGGAAACCAGAGTAGGTGGAAGATGGTAGTGCTGAAAAATATGTTTGGGTAAACTAGACATACTAACAAACTCTGAAAATTAAAACTAGGAAAAAAAATGAACAGAGTACCAGACCAGGTTGACAAGAAACAAACTCCATCACCGTGCCAGTGAGGCTCAGAGAATTGTGCAAAATTAAACATTAGAGGGAATGTAAGAACAATGGAACCTACCATTCGTAGAGCCAATGTGAAGGATTCCATCATTGGGCTTGAGCACCTAGGGTGTGTCGATATGGCTACTGATGAGGGTGTGTCGATGGAGTTGCTCCATCATATAACCTATTTTTAAAAAATAATCTCTAGCTTCTCTGGGCTGAAGAGGCTAGGTGGAGTTTGGTTGCAATTCTCAATTGGGTTCAACGACGGAGGCTCAATAGTGGGGGGTTCCTCTTGAACAATGCAAGTGGCACCATCCATGGCCACCTCTATTCCTATAGCAACACTCGTGCTGGGGCGAATATGGGCATCCAGGACCATGTAGAGGAGGGACTCTGATTGAATCTGAATTGGTTCCTCCAGGAATTCCTCCTCCACAAAGGCCATTAGAGGTGTATTTTGCTACACAATTAGCTGAGTCCAGGCGATGGAAAACACCCTCTTCAAATTGTGCAGGATTCTCTGCCTTGCTGCGCAACTGTACTAGGCAGGACCTCGCCCGAGATTTCCTTTCTCTCTCGTCATGGTAGAGCATGGAGGTTGAAGAAAACTACGTATGAGGCCAGAGAGAACTAACTGGCCCAAAACCAAATTCCCAAGTAGAGCAAGGAGACACAACACTAAGGTGAAGTGGTGAATTCCATGGCCAAGATGGATAGTTAACCGAGGGGTGGATATGAAAAATTTGCTACCTCCCATACCTAATGTCACCCTCCTACAATTAATCATCGAGGCCTCCATTAATATGGATCGAGGGAGTTGTCCTCCCTTCCTCTGCAATATTTTATGGTTGTCCTCCATCCAAGAATAGGAATTGGGGTGGTGACCAACCATATTTATGGTAAGTTTCATGGAGGGGTGGCATGGCCTCCCTTGAGCTACATGTCACCACATTCAGGACATGATAGTCTCTTTAGGAGAGATCAAGACAATGGGTCAATAGCATGGTTGGTGGAGATATTTGAGCATTACATTGGATCAAATATTCCTTTGATTCCACTCCCTCGTTGGCTAGACAGTCTGCAATTTTGTTGGCATATCTTTTCACATGAGAGGGGATAAGAGTGAGATGGGGCTGGAGGAGGGACTTGAAGTCTTCCAACAGTCCTAGTAATCTCCAGCTAGGTGATATTTTTGAAGGTTTTGAACCATGGATGATTTTGGAGATGAGATGGATGATGATCTAGGAATCCCCTTCCAATATGATATGAAAGATGTTGTGACTTATTGCTAACTTACCCCCCCTGAGAAGGCTCCAGAGTTATGCAACATTTTTTGTATTGAGTCTGAGATATCTTGCTGCAAAGTGTAGAATTTCCCCTCACTGTCTTGTAGAATCGCACCAAAATTTGTCGGCCCTGGATTACCTTTTGAGGAACCATCGAAGTTTAGTTTAACAAAACTAGGGGGGAGGGTACCAAGTGCTCAAACTATGAATGATTTTTATGTTTCTAGTAACATTATTTCGTGAATCATCGGTGAGATTTAGCTGCCAGGCCTAGAGGATGTACCTTTCCACAGGATTTCACTTGACGTCTTCCTAGGTGCAGTTCTCGGCTCTGATCATTTCCTATATCAAGTTTAGAATCCTTTCCCAAGTGGAGTGAGGGGGTAGGGAGTGGAGTGAAAAATTATCTTATTTCATTCTTTTCGAATTTTCCATATTGTGAAGCCTGGTATTAGCTGCCAAATGTGGTCCAATGTTGGATTTTTATAGGATATTGAATCCCAATTTTCAAAGGTGCTTATGATGATGGCCCAGTTCCTTTTGGAGCGACGCATTAATTGCGTTTCCATATCCCAAATGGCCTCACTGTGGTTGCAATGGTTTAGTAAGTGCTCCATTGTGTCTTCCTGTTGTTGACAGAGGGGACAGATTGAAGGGCCTACAAACCCTCGTTTTTGAAGGTTGTCCCAAGTGAGAATTTGGTTTTGGGAAATTAACTAGAGGAAAAGTGAAACTTTCAGCCAAAATTTTGGATTCCATCTTTTGCTCCATATGTGCTCTTTCGGTTTCCTTTGGTGGTTTTCATAGAGAATGTAAGCTTCCTTGAATGAGAAGTTACTTATTGAGGAATGGCCCCATATGAGGATGTCCAGTCCTTCCTTGATGTGGATTTTTTGTTGATTGGTACAGTCCCTCCAAGCCTGCAAGTCTATCTCCTCCTATGTTGATTGGCACAGTTCCAGATATTTGATCCATGGATCTAATCATTGAGTCTGATTTGAAGCTCCTCTATGGTATTAGGCAGGTATTTCCTCTTCCAGATTCTTTCCTAGAGTTCAGTGGGATGCTTGTGCCAACACCACCAAATTTTATCTCCCATTACTATATTGAGTTTTCCTAGATCTCTGAGGCCCAACGCCCCCAAAGATTTGGGATTGTAGATTTTTTCCCATCCCCCCAGTGCCCATTTCCTATTTGGATGATGACCATGCCACAAGAAGCTACGCTAGAGGTTTCTGATAGCTCTAATGATAGACTAGGGGGTTTCTAAGGAGATAAAGAGGTAAGTCGGAAGGGTTTGGAGTATGAACTTTAGAAGAACCAGGTGGGCTGGAAGGTTAAGCGATCTGAAGGTCCAATTACTGAGCCTATTAGAAAAGGAAAGAAATAGGTTGTCCAAGGAAGTATTATGAGTGGAAGCTCATGTGAAGGGACCAACCAGATAATTGGATGGAAGGGAGCTCTTGGGGATGCCTAGAAGTCGTGAGATGTGGTTTTGGACTTCCACTGGGGTATTGAAGAAGTAGAGCTGCGACTTGTCGATTTTTAAGGAAGTTCCTGAAGCTTCAAAAAAGTCATTGAGGATGAGTTTGAGCTTGTTAGCCTCCTGGGCCATTGGGGTATTCAGAAAAAGAGTGTCATCGACAAATTGACTATGGGAGGGAACTAGCTGGAGGTTATGAAGTGGTAGACCTTTGAGAGATCCATCCGCTACTGAGGCTTTGGTGTAGCGTCCCAGGCCTTCCGCCATTATGACAAAAAGGAAGGGGGAGAGGGGATCCCATTGATGTATGCCACGGGTGGGAGAAAAGGGACAGGAGGGAAATCCATTGAAAAGGATGGAGAAGAAGGATGAGGATGTGAGCTGCATGATCTAGGCCACCCAAAGGTTATCAAAGAAAAATTATTCAAGGAGGGAGCTCATGTATTTCCAACTTATTCTATCAAAATATTTTGAGAGGTCAAGCATGATGAGAATGCTTGGGGTTCTCGTTGATTTCAGTGAGTGAATGACCTCATGTGATAGGATGAAACTGTCCATGATTTTCCTTCCCTCCACATATCCTGCTTCTCTTTGGATATGATGAATGGAAAGATCAGTTTGAGTCGTAGGGCGATGAATTTCATGATGATTTTGTAGATTATATTGGAGAGTGCTATTGGCCAAAATTGTTTGGGATGTGTAACCCTTTATTTCCTTGGAATGAGAGTGAGGAAGGTGTATTTGAAGGCTGAAAGAACTTGCCCCGAATTTCTGAATTCCTCAACTACTTGCCATAATTCTTCCCAGATCAGTGGCCAATAGTAGTGGAAGAAGTCTATTCTAAATCCATTTGGCCCTAGGGCTTTCCCAGGGGGAATCTCTTTGACTGCTTGATCCATTTCCTCTTGAGTGATTGTCTTGGTTAGTGCTTCATTTTTTTCCTTTGTGACCAAGGAGGGGATGTGCCTTGTGATATTGTGAATAGCGGGCATTATGTCCTTTATGGGCTCGCTGAGAAGATGTTTGTAGTAGTTTGTCAATTCCTCTTCTATTCTTGCATGATCCAAGATGGGGATGCCCTGGTTTTCTTCTAGTTGAGTGATTTTGTTTATGTATCTTTTGTGCACCATGGATCTGTGGAAGAACTTGGTGTTATTTTCACCTTCCCTGAGCTACTTTACTTTGTATTTCTACCTCCAGAGTATTTCCTCTTGTTCCTGGCACTCTTCAAGTTATGCTCAGAGTTGCTCTTCCTCCTTTATCAAGGATTTCATTCTTTCTAGTATAATAAAGACCTTCTGCAGTGCTTCTAGTCGTTTCTCAATCTTCTGCTTCCTATGTAAAATGTTTCCAAATACATTTCTGTTTCATCTCTTTAGCTCTACTTTGAATTTTTTTAGTCATTTATAGAATTTATACATGCATGTGCCATGGTCTATTTGGACTTGTTCCCACCAAAATTTTGAGAGATTTTGAAATTTCGGGTGATTGAGCTAGGACTTCTAAAATCTCAAGGGTTTAATATTGGGCATGGCCCTAGTGTCTAGACAAAGTGATACCGACTAGTGATCAGAGCCAGCTTTTGGGAGGATGTTGGCTTCAAGGACCAGATCCTCCAACAAAAGTGATTCTGAGATGAGGAAACGATCTAGTCTACTTGCCACATGCTGATGCCACTATCTTGGTCCAACTTCTTGGTTCCTCCCATATTTTCTTCCAATGTGAAGATGATTTTAAAATCACCACCAATCAACCAGTGCTTTGATCCCAACAACGCCATTATAGTGGCTATTCTTCCCATGAACAGATCTTTGTCTTGAGCACTTTGGGGCCCATAAGAATTTGTAATCATCCCTTCCTTGTTAGATCCAATTACTATGAAGTGAGCAATGAGTGTGCCCATTGTGGAGAAGGGTTGGTATATGATGAATGTAGCCAAGTTCCACAAGATTTCCAGGCCCCCTGCAATCCCATTTGAGTCTATATGAGTGGAGTTACAAGTCCTACAATATCATTGGAATATGTCCTCTGCTTCATCCCCGACACATTTTGTTTTCTGTAAAAGGAGAATGTTTGAATTCTTTACACGAATGTTGTCTCGAAGATTCCTTTGTTTGGATCTTCCATTAAGCCCTCTTATATTCCATGTTATTATCTTCATCATGATGAGTTTGTGGGTGGATTGAGATACCCTTTCGTGAGTCTCTAGATCTGCCCTAAGTTGAGCATGTAGTTCCCTACTTCCTTGATGATTTGTTGTGCAGATTTATGACCTCGACCCTTGCTTTCATGGGAGGTACATTTAAGCTCAGAGGCCGAGTCTAAGGAGTTCCCTAATCTTGAGGTGGATCCTGCGGTAGAATCAACGAAAAACTTATGTACTTTTCTGAGTTGTTCTATAGGGATGGTTTGTAGATCTTTTCTGTTGAATGCCTCCTCTAGTTTTTCTATATCTATATCTACCAGATCTTTTTCATCTAGATGCATTAAAGTATCCCTTCCATCCTCTGGCTTGTCCACAATCTGCTGGGCTGTTGGGCTTGTTTCTTGATTATGTTCTTTGGTTGATTCTATTTGATGATTGGA
>JASDQU010439983.1:42603-66575 GCA_032191745.1 Picea mariana | reverse complement strand
AAAATGGCCTCGGAAGTTAAAACCTGCTAAAAATAGTAAATTGCCAAAATTGCCTGAAAACTGTTTTGAGCCAGTCGGAAAAGGTGGGTGGCCACCAATATCCACCTGGATCAAACTGATACTTGTTTAGATAACCGATATGTTTCTGGTTTGATGAGCATACAACCCATGCGAGGAATAAACACTAAGTTTGATAGTCTATAGAGACTTCAGAATCATATTGATTCCTCGAAGGTCAGAACTTGAAGTCTTGCAAGACTTAAAAAAATGGCTAAGTCCTTTGAACGAATAGTTATGACTCTGTAAACCTAGTGTTGGTCGATAAGGAATCATCATCATTGATCTAAATAGATAGTAACCATTGATTGGTGGTTATTCAAATTCACCGTGTCGGAGATATCCCTCGAGCTTCATGGGAAGGGATCTTAAACAAACCTATCAGAGTGAGACCTTCGAGAGGAAATATCATGTACCGTGATAGTAACCCTAATGAAAGGATCACAAAGTTAGACTAGTGCATGTCGTAGATATGTAAGAAGAAGGGATTACCTTCCATTCATTGACCATTATGGGCCCCACTAGTAAGTTGAAATAATGAGAGATGTCAGGGAGTGTCAATGCGAAGACATGTGTCGGCAGTTGTCTAGGTGAATGGATTTTAGCGTGAGCCTAGTTAGCTCAGCGTTGACTATTTTTGGAATGCGACCTTGATGGATTCATAAAAATCCTCCAATGACCTAGAAGTGTGAGTCCGATGAAGGGATGTTAGAACGAAGGTTTAACCCCATGGCTAACATGGCTTTCCAGCGAGATAGTTGGTGTGAGTTAAAGTAACTAGTGTCACTTACCCAAATGTGGATGAGTTGAGTGGATTATACATGGTGGGAGAACCTTAAACTCTGAGTCAATCCAAACTATCTATTGGGATATTGTGACTTACACCCACAACCATCCATTAAGAAGGGTATAATCCTCGATGCTCTGGTCTCAGAGTAAGGATACTGCATGATTTGTTCTAGCTCTGAATGGATGGCATCGAAGGAGAATATTCTTCGACACCATATCTATCAGGTGAAAGTCATAAGAGTAATAGTAATGAATCTGAACGATGGCTTTGATGGTTCTGCGTTGAGCGGACTCATTTGATGGAAGAATTTCAGAGGCACCGCGTAGGACAATGTAGTCATAATGGTGAACGACGAATGTGTCAAGGTGTCACGTGGATGCCATGTTTCAATGGTTAGAAAGGTCCAATACCAAGGAGTTTTATAAAGTCCAAGACTTTCGATCTAATACTTAGTTTCGAACAAAACAATCACCATTGGAAATCTCTTAATGAGCAGGAGGTGATGAAGCTCCATGGAGGGGATTGATATGACTAAGAAAAAAAATAATTATAATACCCCATCCCTTAAAAAGTACACTTAGGGGTTCGGGTGTGTTACAACTCGGTACCATAGTTGGTGGTTCTAGATACCATGCAGGGATGGCTATCATCATATTCAGTAAGGTGAGGGTAGCAGCAACCTAGTTTCCAATATGTTTGGGTTATTTTTTCACAAGAGTGAAAAAAAGAGAATCCCTTAACTACCTTGGTAAGCCAACAAAGTAGAATAGAAACATTGTTAGAAATTTATTGAACCTACAAATTAGAAAGAAAAATACAAAACAAGATAAGAGTGACAAGCAATGGAAGCTAAAATAAACAACTATAAGAAAATGATGCATGAAATTGAACACATGGAATGGTTACCCAATAGAAATAAATCTTCAAATTGAGTGAACCAAGAGGATAAATATGGGACTATGAATCCCCTATTCCTCATAAGGGAGGGCTCTTTGATCCCTCAAAAAATAGAGCTATCACTCTCCAATGGTGAGTTTACAATGATGAAAAATTCACAAGGCTTAGCTTCACAAGAGTTGTAAAGATTGCACAATGTTGCACTTTCTCAAGCTATGGCTCAAGGGAAACATGGATTTATCCAAGAGAATTTGAAAAACATAACAATTCTATGGATTTCTTCTTTTTTTGCATACAATGATCCTCTATTTATAGAAGGATGGCTAGATATTTCCCAACTAGTTTCAAATGTGAATGGGGAGGCCTTTGGAGGTACCTCCCATCCTTTCAGTGATCCCAACGAATAATTTTAGGGATATTTTGGGGTACGGACGAGATCCACTTCATCCTAGAAGTGGTTGAGGGCTGACCAAAATCATCAATGCCACATTTTTTCATCCACTCATGTTACTTGATTGTGAGTCGTGTGGAGCGCGTACTGTCGTAATGTTGAAACACACACTAACATTGATAGGGGGGGATGAATCAGTGTCTAGAAATTTTGGCTACTTTTTACACTTTCATAGATTAACTAAATTAATTGATTACGATATATGTGGTTTAATTAATTATTCATAAACATGTATAACGCAAACTGTATAAAGTAGATAAAATATCATTCTTTTATTTATTTAACTTGAATGAATACAAATAAAATCAATCCTTTAATATCTTCATCTTCAGTTGAATATGAGATATCCAACTCTTTGATACAAAACCCAGATTGTAGTTCTCAGATCCAACTGAGAAATGAGAAATCCAACCCTCATAACAAGACCTATCGTTTTTTATCTTAGATTCGACTGAGGTGTGAGGAATCCAATCCTCATGACAAGACTCATCTTGTAAATAGACGCCAACCTCATAGAATGAACTTTCATTCAATCCATTATATATATCCACCAAGACACACTTCTTCCCTTTGTATTTCTTTGCTTATATAGTCCTCCAAGGGGTACCACTTCTTCCTTCTTCTTCTTTGAATAGTTTAGCTTCATGAAAAGTAATTTCAGTGTCCACAATAGCAATTTTCTATCTTGGTCATAGGGGTCTAGTATCTAAGAGGAAATCCACTTGTCTGCAAGGGGATTCTCTTGTAACAGAAATTGGTGACTCCACCGGGGAGAACTTTGATTTTTTATTCCTTTCCTAGGTATTGTTTTGGCCTTTGCTCATTTTTTGACCTTCTTCATACCGTGTCTCTGATTCTTAGGTTTGTTGATTGGCCCTTTATTTCATCCTATCCACTTTGATTGGCTGAGTTTGCTTGAATTTTTGGATTTTGGGCATTTTTTTGAATTTTTAGTGGCCATCGCCCCGCCTACCTCTTCTACCAGAGCGCTGGCACTCCCTGGTAGTCTTACACAAGGCGTTGCAACACTCTAGTGCCCTTGACACCAAAGCACTGCCCCTTTTCTGTTAAGAATATTCTAGGGGTTCAATATCTGAGTTCATTTTCTTGTTGTTGGCTCTTAATCAAAGTCCTTAAAACCTCAGTACATCTTTGTCTTGGCCTTCAACACTTTGCTTTCTGAGAATTGATCACCTTTTGTTTGGAATTTTGATATTTTTTCCTTACCTTGAAGACACTCTTTGTCTTCGACGATTTAGAGCCAACTTACTATTTCCTCTCATTTATTTGACTGAGTGAAAGCTATTGTGAGGAAATTCAAAGGTCTATGCACCATCCCATTTGATCTTTGAGGTAATCTTGTCCAAGCCTCTTTCCTTCTTTTTGAGTTTTTGGTTTTCTTTTTGCAATTTTTGTTATCTTTGTTCTTCTTGTTTAATCACAACAAGAGTGTGTTTGTATTTGTGTGATGTTTGCTTCTGATTGTTTGAATCTCGTTGATATTAAAGTCTGAATGACATAGGGAGCTTTACATCAGATTGATTTTCATTCACACATAAAGCAAAAGGATACATTTTTTATGATTGTTTTTGGATATTAGAACAAAATTCTATGAAATTTTTAGCATTATACTGGATTTGATTGAGAAACAATTGATTGAGGATATTGCATCTTAGTGTTTGACAGTGAAAAGAACATTTTTATCCTTCCCTTAAATAGGCATTCATTGAAAGAAAAGATTGATTATCATTTCTTATGCATATTTTGGGAATTGAGTCATAATACCATCAATTTCATTTTCATACACCCTTGAGTAAAGAACAACTGCAAAATTAACACTAATTAAAATTTATCTAGAACATTTTGTTTTAGAATCTTCCACCAACATTAGACTAGGATTAGCACTTTGGATTAGGCTGTGAGTACAACTCTCCAAAGTATTCAAAACAAACATTATCATCTTGCGATAGGGAGAGAAAATCCAATTGTCGTATAGGCTTTCTGGGATCCCCCTCTCACACAAGGGTTACACACGAGGTCACATTCGAGAGAGTTATGGAGATTATCCCTCTGTGTTTCAACCATTTGTAGTGGTCAGATCGTATATTGAGGGTTGTTATTAAGGTAAATCTGGTTTCATTTGGTCTTGGTGCTTCATGAACTTTGAATCTGTTCGGGGTCCTCAGAAGTTTTATCGGTTCACTTGTCCTCAGTTCTCTCGAAGGATTTCAGACTTGTTATCCTGCTCATACGTTCAGACTAGACTGTCAACTGTACCCGCCCAGGGGATGACTACGAGTTGGTGTCCTTAGTAGCCATAATATTTAGGTACTTACATAAGGTGATGGTGAAGGGAAGTCTCACTATACCTGGAACAGACATTGGTCAAACTCACTTGGGCTCCTTGGAGGGTAAATCCACAATTACTACATGGAAGCTTGCACCGAGGTGAAACTCCATTAAGAAGGTTGCCATCGTAACTATTCCACCATATCCTAGCCCCTTCTTGACTTGATCATGTGACGTTGGATTTCATCACCAACTAGTACGGTCATCGAGAGAAGGTTTTGTTTGCTTGGTTTGATTCCTAGATTTGATTAGTGCATGTTGATTCTTTTTCGCTAGTTGGCCATAGATTTTTTGTGTCGAATTTTTTTAGCCAACATCGACCCTCCACGTATTTCGCGTAGGGTACAGGGACTTCCCCCAGAAAATATGGAAGATTCTACCCCTTTACCCCCTCATTCTATGGAGGGCTCTCCTCAACAGAGTGAGGTCCATGAAATTATAACCTCATAGGAGGAATTTTCCACCTCTTTAGACAATTTTCGAATTCTTATGGATTCTATGGAGGATTTCCGCATTCTTGCAGGATATGAAAGGAATTTTCTCTAGCTAAATTCAGCTATAGAACTTCTTGTCATTGATCCTTATGACATTCCGACCGGGTCTCATTTGGGCCCTCAAGTCGGAGACCCTTTTGGACTGCTGACATAGTTTGAATATCACCTCGCACGGTGTGAGACCTTATGGATTAGGAATAGGTGTTGATATACCTTTCATATCCCAAATATCTGAAACATATGTTACCTATACCGTACATTTAGATCATTTTACTGGTACAACCATTAGTTCAACCACATCGTCCATTGGTCCGAACATGCAGTCTGTTGGTCCAAGCTCCACAATTTATCTCCAAATGGCCCATTCTACGATGGTCCCTCATGTTGCAACTATTCCCACTGGTAACATGGTGGTTAGACAAGCTCCCATTGGTACACCACTTTCATCTAGGCCTTCTTTGTCACTTCCCCTTGGGTACAAAGCACTAAATTCTTTAGTTGTCAACACTACCCAGGTTATACCCAGAAGTTCTATACCTATACAATAACCCGGAGGGACTGGTCTTGGTGGCTCTAATCCATTAAGTGGCACCAATCAATCATTTACTTCTGGTTTCCAAACTCCAAGGACTCAACCTCATGCTGGGGGGAAACCTCCATTTGGAGGGAAAGCTCCTTTCGGAGGGCAACCTCCATTTGGAAGGAAACCTCATGCTGGGGGGCAGCCTCAAACTGGAGCCCATCATCAACCTTATAGACAGAATGCCTCTACAACACCCAATTCATGGAACATCCCTTTCCCAAGAAACCCGCAATTCTCTGGGGGGCATAATCCTCAAGGTCTACAACAACCTCATCTTTCTCAAGGGACTAATCTATATCCTCATAGACAAAATGTTTACCCCCCTATGCGAAAACACCAAATCCAAATTATAATCCTCAAAACCCATCAGTTTATCCCCCACTCGCACATGTTTCTCAACCCTCCTCGAATCCTGTTTACTCTAGTCAGCAACAACCGTATGCAGGAGGACCTACTTGTTACAATTATCCACTTAACCTAGTTTACAGTCCTACTGGTGTCCCTATGCCACACCAGTATCACCCTCAGGTTAATCGATAGCTACGTTCCTTGCTACTCTGGATCTCCCAGACTTGTCTCGGTTGACCAATGATCCTATACGTCATTATCCTTTTTGGCTAGTGATTCCGGCTAAACTACCTTCTCATATTCCAAAATTTGACAGTAAATCTGGAGAAGACCCAAATAACCATGTGATGTATTTCCATTTGTGGTGTTCATCAAACTCCTTAATGGACGATTCTATACGTTTGCATCTTTTCCAGCGAACACTTATGGGTTCAGCAGCCAAGTGGTATATTGAACTGCCACGTGGTTCTTTTAAAGACTTCAACTCCCTTTCCATGTCCTTTCTCACACACTTTCAACTTCCCATTCAATATGAGATAGGTACCAAACTCTTAACCTCCCTTCGTCAGACCAACTCCATGCACATCTCTGATCATATTCATGAGTGGAGGCAACGACGAAGGCTGATCAAAGCAATCATTCCTGACCAATTATTGGTGGAATGGTTTACTAAATCACTCTTACCCCCAATTCCTCATGATGTCACCATGGGTGGTGTAGTCATTGAGGAAGAGGCCATTGCTCGGGCTTAATACTTAGATTTGGTTTATTCCCAATCTGGTACTTTGTATGAATTAATACCAAATGCTACCCATGCAAACATTGATCCATCCAAACCTTCATCCTCATCGCATGTGGATGGAATTATTGGCTCCATCAAAACCCAATCTTCATCCCAGTCGACTGGAACAACTAACTAATCTGCTCCAACACCTGCTCCTAGTTTGACCACACTCTCATCTACCTCCCCCCAAACTCAAATCTCTAAGGTGAATGCAGTTCAATCTGCCCCTTCACAACAATCCGGAGGTAAGAAAAAGATAAAGAACAAAACCAAAAAGAATAATAACAATGAACAACCTAAAGCTCAAAACTCACCACCTGCTACCAAAAATCAACCATAGTGAAAACTGAAATTCCCATGTCTTATTTGTGGTGACGATTACTACACTCGAGACTGTCCACATCACGATGAAGTGGCCAAACGTTTCGAGGGGAATTCCCAACCCATCATGCTTACTCATCCTTTTCCTTATCCGCAATCTATGGTTTCTCAAACCCCCTCTCCAGGGGGCATTTCCAGCCACCCTTCTCATGATGAAGCCTTGACAAGTGCCCATATATATCTATTTAACAGGATTGATTTAACCACCCGCTTTATGACCTATGACACACCAGTTAAACCTGACAAAGGAAAGGTCACTAATTATTCTTTACCAAACCCATCACCATCCTCCATTATCCCTCCATCTGTCAATCCTCCATCTGGATCACTTCAGATTGAGAAACCTACGTTTGACTTTATATTATGCCCTCCTATGAGAACTATCCATAAATCTACCTTTAATCCTAGTTCGCTTGCCACCCATAACTACAACATTGTTGAGGATTTGGCTCAAGCACCGTGTGCTATGTCTGCATTAGAAGTTCTACAACATTGCCCCAGTCAACCTAGAAAACTCTTGGCCACTATTGGTGCTTTTGATCCTGAGTCATCCAACAATATCATGTTCAACCTGGATAATTTTACATCTCGACTCTCTGACCAACTTGCTTTCCAAGTTGTTTTTTTTGTTCACAATCAACAAATTCACCGAACTATTTTGGATGAGGGAGCCTCTACTTGTGTCATGTCTTTAGCTTGTTGGAAAAGCTTGAAATCACCCACACTTAACAAATCCCCAACAATGTTGTGTGCATTCGATGGAAAGGTTTTCATCCTCACGAACTATTACAGTCCTTAGCCATTCAGTTAGGTGGAAAAACTATTACTTTTGATGTCTAGGTGATCGATGCTCCTCTCGATTACAACCTGTTACTTGAAAGAATTTGGTTTTATGCCATGACTTCCATAGCTTCTTCGGTGTTTCTATGTGTGCAATTTCCTCATCAAGGTAAAATTGTCACCATCGATCATTTATATTACTATACACCAAATGATCACACTCGTCCTACCAACAATATTGCCTTTTTGGGAGATCACAAGATCACGTATGAAAGCATTGGTGTTGGCTTGTTGAAAAACTCTAGCCTTATGGGTACCTTCCCTACACCACTTCCACCCACCACACATCATATTTCCACAATCAATATGATTTCGACTATGGTTTACCAACCCTTGGAATCATCTGACCCTTGGATTGTACCTAGTCCTTTGCAATTTGATGCACTAGGTGACACCATGCCACTTAGTCTAGCCAAAACCTCATACATTGCTATCCAATCCACCTTTCCCTCCTCAGATGACCAACATCTATTGGCACCTAACAGTTACTCGATGCCATCGTGGTTAAATTCCTTGTCATCTATGTTTGACTACATTTCCCAAATTTTTCCTTCTGATGAATCTATAATGGAAATGCTTAGTATCGGTGGCATACCTTGGGATGATAGCCATCATATATCCTCTTTTCTTCTGCTTCTTGAAGAAATTCAGGAAGACATATGCTCTGTATTTCCTCCTGATGTTGTCGATTTTCCACAATCTCCCATACTCACACAAGATACTCTTTCTGAGGGGAATTTGGGAAACATTTCATCTACGATTGTTATTGACATTTTCGATCAAGGAAGGTGTCATGGAAAATGTTAACCTCGGTGCTAATTGTTCACCCAAGGAAGTGGTATCATATACCACTTTAGTTAAAGAATTTCACGATTTCTTCGCTTGGAGCTATGAAGAGATCCTTGGGATCGATCCATTGATCATTGTGCATGAGATTGAAACCTACCTAGGTGTCAAACCCATTCAACAGAAACTCCACCCAGTCCATCCTAAGAAGACCGTGACTATTAAGGCAGAAGTTGAGAAATTATTGAAATCTGGCTTCATCTATCCTATCCCTTTGATGGAATGGGTTTCAAATATTGTTCTGGTCACTAAGAAGAAAGGGACCATTCACGTCTGTGTTTATTATAGGGATCTCAATAAGGCTTGTCTAAAAGACAACTACCCTACGCCCTTTATCGACCAGATTATTGATAATTGCATTGGTAGCGTAATTTTCTCTTTCATGGATAGTTTCTCAGGGTACAACCAGATTGACATTTTACCTGTTGATCAGCATAAGACAGCCTTGATCTGCCCGTGGGAAACTTTCTTCTATCAGAAACTACCATTTGTCCTTAAACATGTTGGTGCTACATTTCAGTGAGCCATTTCATATGCTTTCCACGATATCAAACATATTGTGGAACCTTACCTCGACAACTTACCTGCCCACTCATCCAGTTGATTGGACCATTTTGGTCATCTACGGGCTATTTTTCTTCGATGTCAGTTCTATCGTATTCATTTGAACCCACATAAATGTATTTTTGTTGTTGAATCAGGCTGACTCCTTGGCTTTGTTGTCTCCAAGGACGGGACTCAGGTGGATCCCTTAAAGATTAGAGCTATCCTAGCTTTACCACCACCTAACAACTTGCAACAACTCCAAAGTTTGGAGGGGAAAGAAAAATTTCTTCATTGCTTCATTTGTAACTACACTGAGATCACTAAAGGATTCCTGTGATTATTGCAGAAAGATGCCCCTTTCATCTGGGATGACACTGCTCAACAATATTTTAATGCTCTTAAGCATGCACTTACCAACACTCCTTTGTTGCATCCTCCCGACTATATGAAGGACTACATCCTTTACTTATTGGCCTCAAATTCCATTATTTCCACGGTGTTAGTTCAAGAGGACTCTTCCGGTGAAGAACATGTGATTTATTATTTAAGCAAAAGTCTATCTGGACCAGAGCTCTGCTATTCACATGTTGAGAAGTTGGCTCTGGAAGCCGTCATCGTTGTCCAGAAATTTCGTCACTATATTTTTCTACACACCACCATAGTTATCACGAACTCAAACCCCATGTATCATATTCTGACCCGTCAAGTCCTTGGGGAAAAATACTCCAAATGGATTGTCATCCTTCAGGAATTCAATCTTGAATTTGCTAAGTCCAAATCTAAAAAGTCCTTGGTGTTTGCGGAGCTCATCTGTGATTTTCCCCATGCTGATGAAGACACTGAGCCTAGAGATTCTCTCCCTGATGAATCTCTATTTCTCATTAGAATTTATGATCCTTGGTATGGATACATCCTTCTTTATCTCTAGACCCAACATTTTTAGCCCGATATCTCTCGTGAAGAACGTCGTCATATTCACCACTATTCTCGTCGTTACCTTATTATCTGTGACACTTTATATCATCGTGGCATTGACACTATCCTGCAATGATGCCTGACTCATGAAGAGGATAAACCCATCCTCAATGACTGTCACCTTGGATCCTGTGGCAGTCACCTTTCTGGGATGGCTACAACCCATAAAATTTTACGTGTTAGTTACATTTGGCCCTCAATTTTCAAAGATTGTATTGAGGCAGTCAAAAAATGCCCACCCTACCAAGTTTTTCACAAAAAGGCACGCACCCACCCTGCTCCGCTGCATCCCATTATTGCCATTGGCCCCTTTGACAAATGGGGCATTTATTTCATGCAGTATAATGCTACCTCAACTGGGGGGCATGGTTATATAGTCGTCGTCGTTGATTACTTTACAAAATGGGTTGAGGCTATGCCTACCTTTCTGAATGATGGTCATACTGCAGCTCTTTTCTTTTTCAACCACATCATCACTCGCTTTGGTGTTCCACAATCCATTGTCACTGATCATGGTTCACATTTTCAGAACCAGATGATGAGTGAGTTGCATGCCAAGTTGGGTTTTCTCCATGAAAACTCATCCCCATATTATCCTCAAGCAAATGGACAAGTTGAAGCTATCAACAAGGTCCTCAAAACTATGATCCAACAGGTGGTAGGGGAAAACAAGACATTCTGGCATCTACAACTTTTCTCCACTCTTTGGGCTTACCATACTTCAGTGAAAACTTCTACTGGATTCACTCCTTTCTAGTTAGAATATGGAATAGAAGTTGTTTTACCAATCAAGTGCGAAATTCCCTCGTTGAAAATCAAAGTAGAACTCCTACCCCACAACTCTTCCAAAGAACGTTTCTTATACTTGACTAGGTTGGATGAAATATGTCTTGGTGTTGCTCTTGTTAACGAGATGTATCAAAAGCAAATCAAGAATCAATACGACAAATCCGTCCACCCTCGTAATTTTGTAGAAGGAGACCTAGTCCTCGTTTATGACCAAGCTCATGATAAGTTAGGAATAGGTAAGTTAGAACCTCTATGTCATGGTCCTTACATCGTGAAACATGTTTTACATAGAGGAGCCTACGAGCTAGTTAACTATGGCATAATCTCCCTGGGTGAGCCTCGGAATGGGCTTTACCTTCAGAAGTACTATGCATAGGACATCTAGCATATGTGCTTTGTACACTATTGTATTTTTAGTTTGGTGTGTCTTTTTCTCTTGTGTGCATGAGTTTTTCCTTAGCCACTTATACTGTGTCTTGTGTTTGTGTGTGCAAATGACATCCTCCTTTCCTATCTTTGTCAATTTTGCAAATGGCGCTAGTCGACACACTCAAAACATTACCTCTGCAGCTTGGGTCATTTACCACTCTGACGAGTTGGTGAGTTCAGGGGGTATTTTCTTAGGGTTGGCAACTAATAATATGGCAAAATATCATGTTGTCATCAGACTTTTAACCGAGGCCTCTTTCCTAGGTGTTTCTCATATGATCATCAACCTGGAATATCAACTCATGGTCTGAAACTTCAATCAAATCTATGCTATTCACAATCCTATCCTACTACGTATCCATCTACGAGTTCGTCATCTTAAAAGAATGATTGATTTTATCGAATATAGACACATACCAAGAGAACTCAACATGACTTCAGATTCGTTATCTAATTACATCATGGATAGTTATCTCGCACATAGATGAGTTTTCATAAAGGAAATAAATCACATCATATATCATCATGTAAATTAAAATGCATCACATAAAATACATCATTATTTGCAAATCATTTGGCACTGTAAAAACTTGGAAATGTATATATATACGACGTGACTGAAAATGTTTGATTACATCAAAAAAGTACATAGAAGGGAAAAATATTGGGTCCTCATGCCCATAATACCATCATAAATACTATACAAAAATATTAGTGAGCTCCTAGTCCTCTCGCATCACATTGCACTCCAAGTAGCACACCACCGCATGGGCTACTCGTCTCAGTAAAGAGTTAATACTCTCAGGGGCTCCCACTATGTGTCTCTGCAAGTGCAAGGGTACATTCTCCCTCTCAAGAGGAGGGATACCCGTCGTAAGACCATGCAGGTTTGTCTCCACCTCTTGGAGACCCCCTACCGCTACTACTACCTGAGCATCCCCGTGACACCCCAATGTCGGTATCTCTATCGAACATGTTTCTCCCTTGTTTGCATGATGAAACAATACATCCATTAGAAACTCTTCTATGTAGCCAAAAAATAATATAAAGTTTTAAAATCAAAAAACACTTGACAATATTGTTTTGGTTTCTTACCTGACACGTCCCAATCCTCCCCTTCTGGAAGAACCAAGTCCATGCTTCCCGGAAATCCACTCTGTCGTATGGAAAGTCTTCTATCATGATCAATTGGCATCTCAGCCAAGTGAAGAAATCACCGGTGAATTTGAACTCTGAATCTGAGCCTAACCTTGGAGACAGGCTAGTCCATTGCTCCATACATGGTTCTCCCACCAGTCATACTGCTAATGCAATCTGAGGTTGCATCTAAGGAATGTGTTCTAAGAAGAACAAAACCAAGAATGAACCATACCAAGACTGCTTTTGTTTCCCTACTTTGCATCTCGTAATTTGCTCCTTCACATTCTGAAGGAACCCTGCACTCTAGTTAAATAGTGTTGGCTCTAAACACTATAAACCATAGGCCACCCGTGATCTTGAAACTAGGTGTGAGTTGGTACTTCCTGCTATACTCGTAATGGAAAAAAAAATGGACTGAAGAGGTATATCCCTGATGTCTTTGATTGTGATTCTACCTCCCACTAATCTCGATCCTGGAACACAGTGGTTTGCCAAGTACTCATCTACAAGTGTGGGAACTATGGGAGAACCTCTTTTTGAGAGACCGATCAGGAAGTATATATATTCCAATTCGATGGTAAGAAGTTGTGTTCCAATCTAGAATCCTCGTTCCGCAATGTTCCATAGCCCGATCATATATTCGAGAAGAAGAATCTCTTTCTTCATTTTTTTCATTTTGAAGAACTTGAGGAGACCGCAATTCCTCAATGCAGCTCTTGATCGGGGAATTTGCAAGGCAACCACATCATCGAGTTCATGCTCTCTTTCTTTCCACTCGATCATGACTATTGTCGAAGTTACCTACAATCATCAACAACCAAAATTCATTAGTCACGTTTTTCGGCAATTTTTGGGCATTTAAAAAATTACAAAAAAAAATTGTTTTCTTTGTATATGAGGCCAACGCCCCCTTCATATACACATCAGGGTGCCAACGCTTCCCCACGGTAGCCACCAGAGTGCTCTAAAAATTGACAACGTACCCTTCACATTTTGAGAGAGTGCTAGCAATTTTTGGGCGTTTTTCTTGTTGTTTTGGGTAGTGCCCTATTGGGCCTGAGATATTATCACTTTTATGACGGTTATTATATACTTTTTCCACATATACATGTGTGTTTTTCATATTTTAAAGGATATTTTTGAAGAATTTCATGATAAAACGATATGATTGACACTAGGTACATTTAATTCTTGTTTAATGATTATATTGAGTATAATTCATCATGTTTTATGATTACCAAGATCTAATTCACGTTTTTCTGGTGTTATAGGGAAAAAACACACCATGTTTCTGCTTCCATCACTTCATTCGACACTCCTTCCAGTACTCGTTCCGACACTTGATCCGACACTCTGTAAAGAACTGCGTATTACACAAAAACAGAGGGTGACTTGGCGATTATGGTATTGGCGGCCAGTGATGGGCGAATCGAGAATGTGGGTTTTGTTCATTCTTTCCCCCTCCAACTATTAAGCTTCTGACAAATCAGTTTTATTTGTTCAAGAAGGCGATTATTGGCTCTCTCTGTTTTATCAGTTAGGGCATCATTTATTGTAATTTTCTAAATTTAGAAGTGGTTCGCCCTCCTGTGGTCGACCACTTAGTCTGTAATCTTATAAATACCACTAGGATGATCAGATGATTGTCAACCAAGTAGAAGAACTAGTGTATTGGATACAAACTTGTTCTTACTCTGTTTTGCTATTTTACATTGCTAGATTATATAAGAAATGTGTTTTTGAGTTTTTATGGTGAATTCATCTTGCTGAGCTCATGGTGTGCTTTTAGGAAGTGACCATGACTTGCTGGGGGGACCACTAGTAGTCTAGTAACTATCTTCATGTTTGTTTATGCATTTCATAATTTAATTGTTCTCTTTATTTCCTGTACATGCATTTTTATCGTGTTAATTAGTTTGTTGTTATAATTTAATTGCTTTTGATTCTATTTTGCAGGATAGAATGAAGGATTGTGTTAGCATGCATTGATCTTGTATATTAGGAACGAACTTGCAAGTCCCTAGACTAACCCCATGTGCAATTAGATATTAGATTATGCTTTGATTTATGATTTTATAGTAAAGTTCAAAATAGAGTTTTAATTAGAATAGAACAGAGTTTTTATTTGGGTCCTCTTCGACAAGGATTTGATGGATGGATAGAATTAATTCCAGTTTTTAATTATAACTTGCTTATCTCATTTTTTATATAGATGTTGTTTAATTAGTTGTTGGTTAATGTAGTTGTTAGTTTACTTTTCAATATCATAGTTTACTTTATGTTCTTAAGCATTTTCTTATTGCAGTTTGAATTGTTAGAATAGATATAACATAGTTTCATTTATGTAATTTCTTTCCTAGAGTTAGATTGCAATTATAATTCTTAGTTAATGGTTGAATTTAATTGTGAAGTTTGCCTACATAGTATAGAAGTACAATGATGATCTCGTTATGTTGTTGATGGTTAATATATGAATATGGAGGGTATCTAACATTGTTTTGTCATGGCTAAATTCTCATTGGATTGTTTAATCCATACCTTTCACTTTGCCATTAAGATTAGTATTGAGATTATACCACTTGAATTGTCCTTTATTGTCAAGTGCCATCGACATATCATCCGACACTGAAGACATTCACACAACCACCAGCATTATATTTGAATGTTTCATAGATTAAAGATATTTTTCTTGCTTTCATAGGTTAAAAGGATAGTTTTCTTGCTTTCATAGATCAGAAGAGATAGCTTTCTTTCTTTCATAGCTTAGAAAATAGTTTTATTGTTGTTGTAGGATAAATAGACTTTGCTTTGATAAATTAGATAGCAGTTTGCTTATCATAGATTAAGAATTAGTTGGTAGTTATTCTTTCTTTCAATTAAATAGATTTCCTTTCATGAATTAGAAATAGTTTTGAATTAAGAATTTAGTCCACGTGCCTCTTAGGCTAGATAGTTGTTCAATGAGAAGTTTTAATTTGATTGCTTGCAGTAGTTAGATGTTTTTGCTTACTTGTCTATTTTCATTAGTAGGTTAGTTAGTTGTCTTTGCTTATTTGTCTATTTCTTTGGTAGGTTAGATAGTTGTATTTGCTTACTTTCTTTAGTAGGTTAGTTAGGTGTCTTTGCTAGCTTGTTTATTTACTTGCTTTCATAGGGTAGTTACTCATTGAATATAGGTTGGCAAGTTAAAATAGTTTTCTTTTGTAATTTGATTATTATGCTTAAATAGTTTCTTTTGCTTATTGTTCTGAACTAGTTTGCTTCAAGTAGGGTTTTTACTTGCTTTCTTAAATAACTATCCATCGATCCTTGGCCCAAAAGTACTTAGGTTACCTAGTTTCAAGTTGCTTAGTAGGATTTTCTCATTAGATACTTTTGCTCGAGTACATTAGCCTTATATAGATACCTTCATTAGTTAGACTATACTCCTACCAGCCCTTCTACCTTTGGCACATATTTTTCTACAACTCTAAGTTTACTTACCCCGGGTTGACAATTTAATTGAGGGTTTTTACTATGTTTTTAGTGCATATACAACACCCATCATATTTGGCTTCGTTGTCAGGGAGTTGTCTCAAGGTATGAAGTAGTTAGGAAATAGATCATCCTTATACCTTAGCGTTAGCTTGGTGGTGGGGGAGATTTAAGACATGAGGTAAGAACCTTCTCATCTGCTATAGCAGGTTCCCCCAAACCCAATGGTATTTTTTCCTTTTTGTTTTTGTTTTCTTTCATGAATAGACCTAGAGACCAAATGGTAGCTTTTTCTTTTATTTTTACTTTCTTTCATGAATAGGCCTAGAGACCCACAGGGTAGATACATTAAATCAAAATCAGACCTTTCAACCAAGTTTCCTTCTAATCTCTTTCGGGGAAGGAACGTTCCGCTTATAAAATCCAGAGACCGGTACCGAAAAACAGAAGAGACTAACACATGGATCAATATAGAACAAGAAATTGAAGCATCAATCATATTAGGAAAGGAGGCAAGACCACTCGAGCCTTCCACAAAACCAAACAATACAACCTTTTCTTTTACACCACCACCAGGGGACCCTAATTTTAAGGACATCATAGACCCTGAACAGGTGAATCTTTTGTTTGGTAGTTCAACCAATGTAATCAAATCTCAAATTGACACATAAACTTTGGCACCAATAGTCTCAACCAACTTGAGTAGTGTCCCAGACATCCAATCCATAGGAAGACCTTTCCATCAAAGGGAAACCTTGTTTTCTTCAAAGATAAAACCACCTAGGTAATATCTTTTTGGAAACCAAGCCAATATGGATGATCAGGAGGACCATAACAATGTAAGACATGGGGAGGAAGAAGAAACTGGAAACCAATCTGAAACTACCTTCGAGTTTCCGATTTTGTAAACCACTCCAAATGTCAACATGAAGAATATGCCTCTCTCAACACTGCCTACCTTTTATGATAAAAACAGTGAAGATCCAGACATACTCCTATTTTAATTTGACATCTTGTGTAGGAGCTACAACTACATACAAGATGCCCAAAAGTTAAAACTCTTTCCTGCCACCCTCAAAGACTCTGCACTAAGATGGTTCATGGGGTTGGGAGAATCCAGTATTAGGTCTTGGGAAGCCACAAAACACATCTTTCTTAAGAAGTACCAATACTACTGCAAGACCAAAGAGTCTCATAATGACATCTTTAAAATCAAACAATTAGAATATGAGACCCTCGAATATTATATGAAAAGATTTGGTTATATCTCCCAGAAGTTAAAATACCATGACCTCCCAGAGGATGCAATTAGGGCTCTTTTCCATAAGGGAATTTCAAAAGAATATCTAGAGATGCTTAACCTGATGGCATCAGGTGACATCTCTCATAAACCTTTTGCTGAAATATGTGAAATGTGTAAAAATTACTCAAGGAGTAGAGCCAAAACAGGACAGAATGTTCGGGACCCTTACAATAGAAACTTAAAACCAATTAGTTCATGTGGTATCACAAGAGTAGAGATATGGAACCTTTTAGATAACTTTAAGATAGATATCTTAATAAAAATAGGTTCCTAGTTGGACACCCTAAAAATAAAAAAGAAATAGGAGGAGGAAAATGCAGCAATGAGGATATATTTCCCAAGATGAGGAGGAAGTATTCCTCAAGGGAATGCCCATTAGATAACATTTTAGTTTGTGGCTTCTGTACCGAAGACCATGTGACTGAAAAATGTCCATCATTACCCAGTTTATTAGCCATCTATAGGAGTGGAGATCCTGGGGAGTCTTCTTATGCACCTAGGAGGCCATGACAGCCTCAGAATCAACCCACATACCCAGATCTATAGTCTTAAGTTCCACCCTATTATCAAAAACAACAGTGGAACTCACCAGGTTGGAAAAATCGGTCTACTCAGTACCAACATCCTTGGATTCAAGGATGGAGGGGAGGACACAACCAAGGAAAACCTCAAGCTTAGCCTATCCCTATGTCCAACCATCCTTATCCTCAATTCCCACCGATCACTTTGCATCTTTTGCCAGGTTTTGTTCCACCACCTTTACCTCCTATTACAAAACAACAACCACTACAAAATCAAAATGCAATCTCCCCAAGACTGACACTATTACTGGCACAACCAATGTCGAATCCAAATAATAAGCCCCCTCAACCTCTTCACAATGTTGATATGAAAGCCTTCCCGACATATGTTATTACTCTTGTTCCATTACAGGAAATTCAACTAAGATCGAGAAAAGTTCTAGATAAGAAGAGACCTTCAATGTTCATCCAGAAAGAAGAAGAAGAAGAAACCACCAAACAACCCACAGATGACACTAGGTGGGAAGATGTTATTATCCCAAAGAATCAAGAACCTAAGCTTCCCCAAAATGAACCTTCACAAATTATGAAGGTCCCTCCTTATCTAGACCGATTGGTAATCGAGAAACCTACCAATCGACCGGAATTTGACATTTTGAATGAATTGAAAAATATTTGTGTCAAGATTCCTTTGCTTCAAGCCATTAAAGACATTTCAATCTACATTAAGGTAGTCAAATAATTGTGTATCAAGAAGATAGGTAGGAAGCAAAAGGACTCATACACTTTATAGGAGGACTTTCTAAATACATATCAGATCATCCAAAACTAGAAAAATATGAGAATCCAGGAAACCCTGTAGTGATCAGAACCATTAATTAGGTCTCCATTGGAAACACTCTTATAGACTTAGGGGCAGCCATCAATGTTATGACCGCTACTGCCTTGGAAAAATTACAGTTACAACCTCTTCTTCGACCTACCCCAACCATTTTGGAATTAGCAGATAAGACTAGGGTTATACCTGAAGGAATTTTAGATGATGTCATGGTTACTTTAGCCTCATGGGAGTACCCCGTAGATTTGTTTTTCATTCATTCAAAGGATCCTGCCAAAGGCCATCCCGTCATTTTGGGAAGACCTTGGCTAGCCACAACCAATGCATTTATTGGTTGTAGAGAAGGAGAAATGACCATCTCGAATGGTCTCTCTATCCAGAAGCTCACCATTTACCCTCCATCTCAACCTATTATGGAGAATCTATGGTGGCTTGAATGTCCATACAAGAACGAGGACTAGGAAAAACCTGTATTGCCAAGTGACCATGCATGGGAACTTCAGGAGCACACAACATAAAATGTTCTAAACCAGTTTATTTCTGCTATCACATGTGTGGATTTTCCACAGTCTTTTCCCCAATTTGAGTACATGTTTGGGGAATAATTTCAAGAACAATTATATCCATCCATTTTGTCTTTGACATCTTTTATTTATGAGATAAATGAGTCTTCCATGTCTTACACTATGCCCTACAAGATTAGTTCAGGAAAAATTTTACATATAAATTTTGGGCTAGATGTAGACCAACAGAAACAATTAGTAGATATCCTTAAAGAAAAATCAGGAGCATTTTCCTGGGAATAAACTGACATGAAGGATATACACCCCGACACATGCATCCATCACATATATACCCAGAGGGAAGTAACACCTGTTAGGCAACCCCAGAGAAGGATGAACCCAACACTTAAAGATATAGTCAAGGAGGAGATCCAAAAGTTGTTAAATGTCAGATTTATCTATCCCATCTCTGATAGTAAGTGGGTATCCCCGCTTGTATTGGTTCCAAAGAAAGTGACCAGGAAATGGAGAATTTGTGTTGACTTCTGGGAACTCAACAAGGCCACTCTGAAAGACTACTTTCCTCTTCCTTTCATTGACCAAGTTCTAGATACCTTGTCCAGAAAGAAGTATTTCTCCTTTATAGATGGGTACAGTGGGTACAATCAGATTCTTATAGCACTCGAGGACCAAAAAAATGCTACCTTTACTTGTCCTTGGGGCACCTATGACTATAGGGTCTTACCATTCAGATTGTGTAATGCTCCTGCCACTTTTCAATGAGAAGTATTAGGGATATTTGTCAAAATTATTCATGATTGTGTGGAGGTCTACATGGATGACTTCACAGTCTATGGAAACACTTGCTAGGAAGCCTTAGACAACTTAGAAAAATTCTTCATTAGATGCCAGGAAATGAACCTATCTCTAAGTCATGAAAAATGAAAAATGTTGTCAATTGAAGGAGTGGTTCTAGGACATCATGTTTCATCTAAAGGGATAAAATTCGATCCTACAAAGATTGAGGTCATTGTCAGAATTCCACCCGCCAAGACTTTGAAAGAGGTGAGAATATTTCTTGGACGTGCCAGATATTACCGACGGTTTATTGAAAATTTTATACAGATTGTTGCACCTATGTTTGGATTATTGATAAAAGATGTTGATTTTGTTTGGATTGAGCAGTGTCAAACTACCTTTGAAACCCTAAAAGCTAAGTTGTCTGTGGCACCAGTTCTTAGAGGGCCCAATTGGACTCTCCCATTTCATATATCCATTGATTCCTCTGACACCGCAATGGGAGGGGTATTAGGGCAGAAAGAGGACTAGCAGTCCTATGCCATTTATTTTGTGATCAAGAACTTGTCCCCTACCGAGTTAAACTACACAGTTACCGAGAAGGAATTCTTGGCTGTTGTTCATTCTATTAACAGGTTTCGTCATTACATTACAAGTTATGAAGTATTCGTTCATACCGATCATTCTTTCATTAGATTCCTCATGAATAAACCTATAACTAATGGCCGAGTGACTAGGTGGATTTTGTTATTGCAAGAATTTAATATTACTGTTCTTGAATGACCTGGAAAGGATAATGTAGTAGCTAAATTTCTCTCCCAAATAAAAAATGAGGATGATGATATCCCTGTAGATGATAGTTTCCCAGACGAGCACCTCTTTTCCCTTTCTATCAATACCCCATGGTTTGAGGAAATGGAAAACTATCTAGATAATAGTAATTTACCATCTCATTTGTCACCTCATGAAAAACAAAAAATTATTACACAAAGTGCTAATTACTATTGGTTTGGTCATGATATTTTTCACACGGGTCCTGATTTGATTATTCATAGATGTGTCCAAGAGAATGAGGTACCTGATATACTATGAAGCTGTCATGATGGACCATGTGGTGGCCACTTTTCTGACAAACATATAGCATATAAGGTGCTACATTCGAGTTACTATTGGCCTAGCATTTTCAAAAATGCTGCCAAATATGTGAGAAGTTGTGATAGTTTCCAAAGGATAGGAACACCTATGTCAGCTGAAAAAATTCCTTTGCATGCCCAAGTTATGATAGAACCCTTTGAAAAATGGGCCCTTGACTTTGTATGACCAATTTCACCCATGTCCTGTAGAAAGAACTATATTTTGGTTTGTACGGACTATGTCACCAAATGGGTAGAGGCAAAAGCCCTATTCAGGGCTACAAAGAAGTCTATTGTTGAATTTATCTATGAAGACATCTTTACCCGCTTCGGTGTCCCTCATGAAATTGTTACCGACCAAGGTACTCAATTCACTTCCAATCTTATGAAAGAGATAACAAATAAATATGGCATTAAACATTGTAAATATTCTCCATACCACCCGCAAGCCAATGGTCAGGTAGAATCTACAAACAAAGTTCTGGAAGCCATCTTGACCAATACTATTCAATTACATCACCAGGATTGGGTTGATAGACTCCCAGAGGCTTTGTGGGCATACTGGACCACCTGGAGGAATACCATTGGGCACACTCCTTATGAGCTAGTGTACGGGAAACAAGTACTTTTACCTATAGAATTCCAAGTAAGGACCTTCCATATTGCCACAAAATTAGGATTGAACCTGGATGAGGCTCAGAAGAAATGAGCCCCACAATTGAATGAATTGGATGAAACCAGGCAAGATGCCATCCAACAGACGATATTAGTCCAAAACCAGAGAAGCAAGTGGCATGATAATTTTATTAAGAAGAAGCACTTCCAACCTGGTGATTGGGCTCTATTGTTTGATTCCTGATTCAAAACCTTCAAAGGCAAACTCACCACCTGTTGGTTGGGCCCTTACGAGGTAGACACTGTATTTGATAATGGAGTTGTAAAAGTTAAAACAATTGACGATGGACAAGTCTCCTTTGTGGTAAATGGACACCAACTTAAATTTTATCATAAGCCCACTTCCAAAGAGAATTTTCTACATGTCATGTCAACTGAAAAGGCATTGGCCTTAGTAGATGGGGAAGTCCCCCCTTGTTCTTGAAAAAAATTCTAAATTTCCTATTGTATATATGTAAATAGTTTTTGAATTTTGTTAATAAGGCAATTCTTGATATTTTTGTAAGTATTTATTTCACCAGGAGTACACAATTTCAAGAATGTTTCTTCAAAACATTGTTACACTTGAATTTTGTGTCCACTAAAGCATCAAATGAATATTGACTTACTGTAATTAGCCATATTTTTGCAAACAAATTCTCATTTTTAGGCATTCTAAAGTAGTTTCTCTTGAAACTCTTCACCACTGTATAAGGAAGTGATACCATAACTATCAAGCCTAGAGGTATCTCGTACAGTTTTTCCAAGAAACCTAAGTAAGTGAGTCAAGTGTCTTTATCAAAGAGTAACAAGGAATTCTAATTAGTAGTTAGTCATGGAAACATCACAATAACTACAACAGAAGAAAGTAAGTTGAGGCTAGAGATACCTTTATGTTCTTTCTCAATGGTACCATCCACTACACACTAAATAGCTTGATTATATCATATATTTAGATAGGCCATGTCTACTTAAGTACCCCTCACATTGGGACAATCACTAAGCAATATAACAGAAAGTCATCCTCTAACATAAATACCATCCCAATTGAAAAAAAAAAAAAGGGAAAGAAAAAGTTGTTTTAAGAGTTGTTCCCCCATCTTCTTGCATAAGAAATCTTATACTAAAATCCTAAAATATGGAGGGCCAATCTCTGAGGGTTTAAGAGGCTAACCCACCAGGATACTGAATAGGTCTGCTGGCAGCGAGTACCGGCATGTGGTATGACTAGGTAAAGCCGCCGGAGTACTAAACAGGCTTGTTGGCAGCGAGGCATTCTACCTATCAAGGATGGTAATCTGACAAAAATAAATAATAAATTTAAACTTGTCCTGATGTACGGCATTACCTGCAGACAAAGATGACATGAATTATGTGTGGTTCAGATAATGTTAATGAACTCCATCAACTTTCCATTGGGAAATAACTCTAAGACTATCTTGAAACTCTCTTGCCTACCTCTTCTTATATATATATATATAGGATATCTTATCCTATAGGTGGGGCCATCTTCTAACTGTCTTGTCAGACCAAGATGTGAAATTTCATCTTTACCCTTGACATACTTTAAATCTTTGGCTATTGGGGGATACTGACTAGTTTCCTATACTTTTGATTGTGAGGTGTCACAATACTTAGGTGTGGGGGAGGGGTTCATGAGATGACAAATGATCATCGCCTAGAGAAGTAGATCTTTGCAAGAATTTATGTATTATTTCTATGATACAGGTTATTACATTGACAGTCATGTTATTTTTGAAATGCTTAACTCCTGTGTGCTATAAATTATTGAACACATACTTAACAAACCACTCTTTAACGGTTTATCGTTTCATTACAAGCTGCATATTGTAGGTTTGAAAATACATTTTTATGCTTGCTATTACCTGTTCATTGTAGGTTTTTGACATTATATGTAATATGCAAGAAGATTGAGTGAGCATGGAGCATTTTATCACTGCTCATTAACTACTGTAATTGTCAAAAACACTTCAAATTTGCAGGCTATCCATTATAAGAGGTGAAAATGCACTTAACACAGAGGTACCA
>JASDQU010439983.1:30628-42265 GCA_032191745.1 Picea mariana | reverse complement strand
CCTAGAGAAGTGGATCTTTGCAAGAATTTATGTATTATTTCTATGATACAGGTTATTACATTGATAGTCATGTTATTTTTGAAATGCTTAACTCCTGTGTGCTATAAATTATTGAACACATACTTAACAAACCACTCTTTAACGGTTTATCATTTCATTACAAGCTGCATATTGTAGGTTTGAAAATACATTTTTATGCTTGCTATTACCTGTTCATTGTAGGTTTTTGACATTATATGTCATATGCAAGAAGATTGAGTGAGCATGGAGCATTCTACCACTGCTCATTAACTACTGTAATTGTCAAAAACACTTCAAATTTGCAGGCTATCCATTATAAGAGGTGAAAATGCACTTAACACAGAGGTACCATATGAAGTATTGCATGAGGTGTCGTATGAGATGTCGTTTGAGGTGCCGAACAAAGTGCCATGTGAATTAAACACCAGTAATTGTCCTAGATTCCAGGTAACCAAAACTCAATTACATTCAATTGAATTAGTTGCGGGCATTGATTAAAGATGCTTCATATGTTTATGATCAAATTTCCAAGTCAAAAGACTTGGACATTGATCTAACCACGCATCATTACATGCCTCAAAAATGAGCCATCAAATTTGAAATTCCCACACATGGAAGCTCGTGCGCACATGTGTGCAATGTACTCCACCATAAGAGCATTCAAAATCAGGTTGTGCAACCATTATCTCCATTTTCTCTTGCCATTTGCTCTGTCCTGCGTTAAGGAATCGCGCCCAACCTCTGCCAATTCATCCTATGTTCAAATCATGCTCAGACTGTGCCCAATTTGTGCCATCTCTTGTCTTGTTCATGCCCTTTCTTGGTTAACTTCACCTCTGTCACAATGCCCAGTAGATATGAACCTTCCTCCTATGCAAACTTGTTTTCCATTCCTGAATTTGCACAATGCAGAGAAGTGTTTTTGCGTTCAGGCTGGGGGCCACTTTTGTCTAGCTTGAAGGGCCACGATGACGGCCTCTCCATGCAATTTGCAGTCGATTTTGATGGTAAGACAACACATGTAGGGTCTCTTACCTTTGAAGTTTTAGAAGAGTCCATTGTTGCAGCTACAAATATCCCAAGAATGGGAGATAGATGGTTCAAAAACCACCAATTGTCACGCTCAAGTTATAACAGGGTTTTTAAGCCCAAATTTGAAAGCATTTTAGGAGAAAAAGGGTATGCTAAGGAGTGGATACAGGATGTATTGATCAATCCCCTCATCTTCATCACAAGGTTAATTACATGTGAAGGTAGATACTCTCCTTTCAAAGCTTGTCATTTTAGATTGCTGGCTCATTTTCTGTTCAACAAACCCTTGAACTTCCCCTTTTATTTTCTCAAAATCTTGGAGAATATGTCCTCTCAAGTGAGGAAGAATGTGACTAACCCCCACAATAGTCTCTTCCACCATGGCTTGATCAAACTCCTCGTTCTTTCCGAACTATAGAAACAAGGGAAAAATTTGGATGCCTTTATCTACCAATTTGCAAACCCTCACTTGATAGTTAAGACCGACAAAAATCCACTTAGCCTAAAACCTATCTCTCCATCGAAGCCTTGCTCTCCAAGAACTCCAAACACCCTTGCACAAACCCTCTCTTTTCCAAAACAATATCAAAAGCTTGTTGATATCCCTACTTCTTCATCGGGTAAAAAGACAAAGAGAAAAGACCAAAAGAAGCCTATTGTTAATCCCCCAATGCCTTCACTCTCTCTTGATCCTACACCTAAAAATCTCAAAGAAGTAATGCAGCAAGACTTTCCCATCATTCCCACAAACAAGAGGGGAGCCAGTCAATTTGGTAAAGGACCCTTTCGGAAGAGTACCCGGAGCACAAGAACCAAGCCCTATGAAAAACCTCCACCTTCTTCGAACCCTATCCAAGTGTCCTCCGACCTTGAGAGCCCCCACAAGAAGAAAGGAAGACAACAGATACACACCTTCATCATGACAATCCAGTCCTTCAAACAAAGGTTAACTCTCTTCAACGATTGGTCGATGAGATGACCAAATCTAACCGCAGCCTCAGAGCACAGTTGAAACAACATAAGAGGCACAAGGCTAAGTCTTCACGGTAAGAAGGAGAAGCTTCCAAAGCCAATCCTCCTCAACAAGCCTAGTCATGAGGGGTAACTTCTTTTTGTTTGCAGTGGGACCTTCAAAATCGTAAGTGTGGGGGTAATGTTGGGTCCGAGATATGATCACTTTTATGACGGTTATTATATACTTTTGTCGCATATACATATGCGTTTTTCATATTTTAAAGGAGCTTTTTGAAGAATTTCATGATAAAATGGTATGATCGACACTAGGTATGTGTAATTCATGTTTAATGATTATATTGAGTATAATTCATCATGTTTTATGATTACCAAGATCTAATTCAGGTTTTCCTGGTGTTATAGGGAAAAAATGCACCATGTTTATGCTTCTGGCACTTGATCTGACACTCCTTCCAGTACTCGTTCCAGCACTTGATCTGGCACTCTATTCATCACTGCATATTGCACAAAAACGGAGGGCGACTTGGCGGTTATGGTATTGGCAGCCAGTGATGGGAAAATCGGGAAAATGGGTTTTTTTCATGCTTACCCCCTCCAGCTACTGAGCTTCTGACAACTCAGTTTTAGTTGTTCAAGAGGGATATTATTGGCTCTCTCTGTTTTATTAGTTAGGGCATCATTTATTGTAATTTGCCGAATTTAGAAGTCGTTCAACCCTCTTGTGGTCGACCACTTGGTCTGTACGCTTATAAATACCACTAGGATGGTCAAATGATTGTTAACCAAGTAGAAGAACTAGTGTATTGGAGACAAACTTGTTCTTACTCTGTTTTTCTATTTTACATTGCCAGATTATATAAGAAATGCATTTTTGAGTTTTTATGGTGAATTCATCTTGCTGAGCTTGTGGTGTGCTTTTAGGAAGTGACCATGACTTGCTGGGGGGACCACCAACAGTCTGGTAATTGTCTTCGTGTTTGTTTATGCATTTCATAATTTAATTGTTCTCTTTATTTTTTGTACATGCATTTTTATTGTGTTAATTAGTTTGTTGTTATAATTTAATTGCTTTTGATTCTCTTTTGCAGGATAGAATGAAGGATTGTGTTAGCATGCATTGATCTTGTAGATTAGGAATGGACTTGCAAGTCCCTAGACTAACCCCATGCRCAATTAGATGTTAKATTATGCTTTGATTTATGATTTTATAGTCAAGTTTAAAACARAGTTTTAATTAGAATAGAACADAGTTTTTATTTKGGTCCTCTTCGACAAGGATTTGATGGATGGATAGAATTAATTCCAGTTTTTAATTATARCTTGCTTATCTCATTTTTTATATAGATSTTGTTTAATTAGTTGTTGGTTAATGTAGTTGTTAGTTWACTTTTYAATRTCATRKTTTAMATTTATGTTCTTAWGCATTTTCTTATTGCAGTTTGAWTTGTTAGAATAGATATARCATAGTTTCATTTATGTAATTTCTTTCCTAGAGTTAGATTGCAATTATAATTCTTAGTTAATGGTTGAATTTAATTGTGAAGTTTGCCTACATAGTATAGAAGTACAATGATGATCTCGTTATGTTGTTGATGGTTAATATATGAATATGGAGGGTATCTAACATTGTTTTGTCATGGCTAAATTCTCATTGGATTGTTTAATCCATACCTTTCACTTTGCCATTAAGATTAGTGTTGAGATTATACCACTTGAATTGTCCTTTATTGTCAAGTGCCATCGACATATCATCCGACACTGAAGACATTCACACAACCACCAGCATTATATTTGAATGTTTCATAGATTAAATATAGTTTTCTTGCTTTCATAGGTTAAAAGGATAGTTTTCTTGCTTTCATAGATCAGAAGAGATAGCTTTCTTTCTTTCATAGCTTAGAAAATAGTATTATTGTTGTTGTAGGATAAATAGACTTTGCTTTGATAAATTAGAAAGCAGTTTGCTTATTGTAGATTAAGAATTAGTTGGTAGTTATTCTTTCTTTCAATTAAATAGATTTCCTTTCATGAATTAGAAATAGTTTTGAATTAAGAATTTAGTCCACTTGCCTCTTAGGCTAGATAGTTGTTCAATGAGAAGTTTTAATTTGATTGCTTGCAGTAGTTAGATGTTTTTGCTTACTTGTCTATTTTCATTAGTAGGTTAGTTAGTTGTCTTTGTTTATTTGTCTATTGCTTTGGTAGGTTAGATAGTTGTATTTGCTTACTTTCTTTAGTAGGTTAGTTAGGTGTCTTTGCTAGCTTGTTTATTTACTTGCTTTCATAGGGTAGTTACTCATTGAATATAGGTTGGCAAGTTAAAATAGTTTGCTTTTGTCATTTGATTATTATGCTTAAATAGTTTCTTTTGCTTATTGTTCTGAACTAGTTTTCTTCAAGTAGGGTTTTTACTTGCTTTCTTAAATAACTATCCATTGATCCTTGGCCCAAAAGTACTTAGGTTACCTAGTTTCAAGTTGCTTAGTAGGATTTTCTCATTAGATACTTTTTCTCGAGTACATTAGCCTTATATAGATACCTTCATTAGTTAGACTATACTCCTACCAGCCCTTCTACCTTTGGCATATATTTTGCTACAACTCTAAGTTTACTTACCCCGGGTTTTCAATTTAATTGAGGGTTTTTACTATGTTTTTAGTGCATATACAACACCCATCATTTTTGGCTTCGTTGTCAGGGAGTTGTTTGAAGGTAAGAAGTAGTTAGGAAATAGATCATCCTTATACCTTAGCATTAGCTTGGTGGTGGGGGAGCTTTAAGACAAGAGGTAAGAACCTTCTCATCTGCTATAGCAGGTTCCCCCAAACCCAATGGTAGTTTTTCCTTTTTGTTTTTGTTTTCTTTCATGAATAGACCTAGAGACCAAATGGTAGTTTTTTCTTTTATTTTTACTTTCTTTCATGAATAGGCCTAGAGACCCACAGGGTAGATACATTAAATCAAAATCAGACCTTTCAACCAAGTTTATTTCTAATCTCTTTGGGGGAAGGAACGTTCCGCTTATAAAATCCAGAGACCAGTACCGAAAAACAAAAGAGACTAACACATGGATCAATATAGAAAAAGAAATTGAAGCATCAATCATATTAGGAAAGGAGGCAAGACCGCTCGAGCCTTTCGCAATACCAAACAATACAACCTTTTCTTTTACACCACCACCAGGGGACCCTAATTTTAAGGACATCATAGACCCTGAACAGGTGAATCTTTTGTTTGGTAGTTCAACCAATGTAATCAACTCTCAAATTGACACATAAACTTTGGCACCAATAGTCTCAACCAACTTGAGTAGTGTCCCAGACATCCAATCCATAGGAAGACCTTTCCATCAAAGGGAAACCTTGTTTTCTTCAATGATAAAACCACCTAGGTAATCTCTTTTTGGAAACCAAGCCAATATGGATGACCAGGAGGACCATAACAATGTAAGACATGGGGAGGAAGAAGAAACTGGAAACCAATCTGAAACTACCTTCGGGTTTCTGATTTTGTAAACCACTCCAAATGTCAACATGAACAATATTTCTCTCTCAACACTACCTACCTTTTATGATAAAAACAGTGAATATCTAGACATACTCCTATTTTAATTTGACATCTTGTGTAGGAGCTACAACTATATACAAGATGCCCAAAAGTTAAAACTCTTTCTTGCCACCCTCAAAGACTCTGCACTAAGATGTTTCATGGGGTTGGGAGAATCCAGTATTAGGTCTTGGGAAGCCATGAAAGGAATTTTTCTTAAGAAGTACCAAGACTACTGCAAGACCAAAGAGTCTCATAACGACATCTTTAAAATCCAACAATTAGAATATGAGACCCTCGAATATTATATGGAAAGATTTGGTTATATCTCCCAGAAGTTAAAATACCATGACCTCCTAGAGGATGCAATTAGGGCTCTTTTCCATAAGGGAATTTTAGAAGAATATCTATAGATGCTTAACCTGATGGCATCAGGTGACATCTCTCATAAACCTTTTGCTGAAATATGTGAAATGTGTAAAAATTACTCAAGCAGTAGAGCCAAAATAGGACATAATGTTCGGGACCCTTACAATAGAAACTTAAAACCAATTAGTTCATGTGGTATCACAAGAGCAGAGATATGGAACCTTTTAGAGAACTTTAAGATAGATATCTTAAGAAAAATAGGTTCCTAGTTGGACACCCTAAAAATAAAAAAGAAATAGGAGGAGGAAAATGCAGCAATGAGGATATATTTCCCAAGATGTAGGAGGAAGTATTCCTCAAGGGAATGCCCATTAGATAACATTTTAGTTTGTGGCTTCTATACCAAAGACCATGTGACTGAAAAATGTCCATCATTACCCAGTTTATTAGCCATCTATAGGAGTGGAGATCCTGGGGAGTCTTCTTATGCACCTAGGAGGCCATGGTAGCCTCAGAATCAACCCACATACCCAAATCTATAGTCTCAAGTTCCACCCTATTATCAACAACAACAGTGGAACTCACCAAGTTGGAAAAATTGGTCTACTCAGTACCAACATCCTTGGATTCAAGGATGGAGGGGAGGACACAACCAAGGAAACCCTCAAGTTTAGCCTATCCCTATGTCCAACCATCCTTATCCTCAATTCCCACCGATCACTCCGCATCTTTTGCTAGGTTTTGTTCCACCACCTTTACCTCCTATTCCAAAACAAAAATCACTACAACATCAAAATGCAATCTCCCCAAGACTGACACTATTACCGGCACAGCCAGTGTCGAATCCAAATAATAAGCCCCCTCAACCTCTTCACAATGTTGATATGAAAGCCTTCCCGACATATGTTATTACTCTTGTTCCATTACAGGAAATTCAACTAAGATTGAGAAAAGTTCTATATAAGCAGAGACCTTCAGTGTTCATCCAGAAAGAAGAAGAAGAAGAAACCACCAAACAACCCATGGATGACACTAGGTGGGAAGATGTTATTATCCCAAAGAATTAAGAACCTAAGCTTCCCCAAAATGAACCTTCACAAATTATGAAGGTCCCTCCTTATCTAGACCGATTGGTAATCGAGAAACCTACCAATCGATCGGAATTTGACATTTTGAATGAATTGAAAAATATTTGTGTCAAGATTCCTTTGCTTCAAGCCATTAAAGACATTTCAATCTACATTAAGGTAGTCAAATAATTGTGTATCAAGAATATAGGTAGGAATCAAAAGGACTCGTACACTTGATAGGAGGACTTTCTGAATACATATCAGATCATCCAAAACTAGAAAAATATGAGAATCCAGGAAACCCTGTAGTGATTAGAACCATTAATTAGGTCTCCATTGGAAACACTCTCATAGACTTAGGGGTAGCCATCAATGTTATGACCGCTACTGCCTTGGAAAAATTTCAGTTACAACCTCTTCTTCGACCTACCTCAACCATTTTGGAATTAGCAGATAAGACTAGGGTTATACTTGAAGGAATTTTAGATGATGTCATGGTTACTTTAGTCTCATGGGAGTACCCCGTAGATTTGTTTTTCATTCATTCAAAGGATCCTGCCAAAGGCCATCCCGTCATTTTGGGAAGACCTTGGCTAGCCACAGCCAATGCATTTATTGGTTGTAAAGAAGGAGAAATGACCATCTTGAATGGTCTCTCTATCCAGAAGCTCACCATTTACCCTCCATCTCAACCTATTATGGAGAATATATGGTGGCTTGAATGTCCATACGAGAATGAGGACTGGGAAGAACCTGTATTGCCAAGTGACCATGCATGGGAACTTCAGGAGCACACAACATAAAATGTGCTAAACCAGTTTATTTCTGCTATCACATGTGTGGATTTTCCACAGTCTTTTCCCCAATTTGAGTACATGTTTGGGGAATAATTTCAAGAAAAATTATATCCATCCATTTTGTCTTTGACATCTTTTATTTATGAGATAAATGAGTCTTCCATGTCTTACACTATGCCCTACGAGATTAGTTCAGGAAAATTTTTACATATAAATTTTGGGCTAGATGTAGACCAAAAGAAACAATTAGTAGATATCCTTAAAGAAAAATCAGGAGCATTTGCCTGGGAATACACTGAAATGAAGGATATACACCCCGACACATGCATCCATCACATATATACCCAGAGGGAAGTAACACCTGTTAGGCAACCCTAGAGAAGGATGAACCCAACACTTAAAGATATAGTCAAGGAGGAGATCCAAAAGTTGTTAAATGTCGGATTTATCTATCCCATCTCTGACAGTAAGTGGGTATCCCCGCTTGTATTGGTTCCAAAGAAAGTGACCGAGAAATGGAGAATTTGTGTTGACTTCTGGGAACTCAACAAGGCCACTCTGACAGACTACTTTCCTCTTCCTTTCATTGACCAAGTTCTAGATACCTTGTCCAGAAAAAAGTATTTCTCCTTTATAGATGGGTACAGTGGGTACAATCATATTCTTATAGCACCCAAGGACCAAGAAAATACTACCTTTACTTGTCCTTGGGGCACCTATGCCTATAGGGTCTTACCATTCGGATTGTGTAATGCTCCTGCCACTTTTCAATGAGAAGTATTAGGGATATTTGTCAATATTATTCATGATTGTGTGGAGGTCTACATGTATGACTTCACAGTCTATGGAAACACTTGCCAGGAAGCCTTAGACAACTTAGAAAAATTCTTCATTAGATGCCAAGAAATGAACCTATCTCTAAGTCATGAAAAATGCAAAATGTTGTCAACTGAAGGAGTGGTTCTAGGACATCATGTTTCATCTGAAGGGATAAAAGTCGATCCTACAAAGATTGAGGTCATTGTTAGAATTCCACCCGCCAAGACTTAGAAAGAGGTGAGAATATTTCTTGGACGTGCCGGATATTACCGATGGTTTATTGAAAATTTTATAAAGATTGTTGCACATATGTTTGGATTATTGATAAAAGATGTTGATTTTGTTTGGATTGAGCAGTGTCAAACTGCCTTTGAAACCCTAAAAGCTAATTTGTCTATGGCACCAGTTCTTAGAGGGCCCAATTGGACTCTCCCATTTCATATATCCATTGATTCCTCTAACACCGCAATGGGAGGGGTATTAGGGAAGAAAGAGGACTAGCAGTCCTATGCCATTTATTTTGTGAGCAAGAACTTGTCCCCTACCGAGTTAAACTACACAGTTACCGAGAAGGAATTCTTGGCTGTTGTTCATGCTATTAAAAAGTTTCGTCATTACATTACAAGTTATGAAGTATTCGTTCATACCGATCATTCTTTCATTAAATTCCTCATGAATAAACCTATAACTAATGGCCGAGTGACCAGGTGGTTTTTGTTATTGCAAGAATTTAATATTGTTGTGCTTGAATGACCTGGAAAGGATAATGTAGTAGCTAAATTTCTCTCCCAAATAAAAAATGAGGATGATGATATCCCTATAGATGATAGTTTCCCAGACGAGCACCTCTTTTCCCTTTCTATCAATACCCCATGGTTTGAGGAAATGGAAAACTATCTAGATAATAGGAATTTACCATCTCATTTGTCACCTCATGAAAAGTGAAAAATTATTACACAAAGTGATAATTACTATTGGTTTGGTCATGATATTTTTCACACGAGTCCTGATTTGATTATTCATAGATGTGTCCGAGAGAATGAGGTACCTGATATACTACGAAGTTGTCATGATGGACCATGTGGTGGCCACTTTTCTAACAAACATATAGCATATAAGGTGCTACATTCGAGTTACTATTGGCCTAGCATTTTCAAAGATGCTGCCAAATATGTGAGAAGTTGTGATAGTTTCCAAAGGATAGGAACACCTATATCAGCTGAAAAAATTCCTTTTCATGCCCAAGTTATGATAGAACCCTTTGAAAAATGGGCCCTTGACTTTGTATGACCAATTTCACCCATGTCCCGTAGAAAGAACTGCATTTTGGTTTGTACGGAATATGTCACCAAATGGGTAGAGGCAAAAGCCCTATTCAGGGCTACAAAGAAGTCTATTATCGAATTTATCTATGAAGACATCTTTACCCGCTTCGGTGTCCCTCATGAAATTGTTACCGACCAAGGCACTCAATTCACTTCCAATCTTATGAAAGAGATAACAAATAAATATGGCATTAAACATTGTAAATATTCTCCATACCACCCGCAAGCCAATGGTCAGGTAGAATCTACAAACAAATTTCTAGAAGCCATCTTGACCAAGACTATTCAATTACATCACCAGGATTGGGTTGATAGACTCCCAGAGGCTTTGTGGGCATACTGGACCACCTGGAGGAATACCATTGGGCACACTCCGTATGAGCTAGTGTAGGGGAAACAAGTACTTTTACCTATAGAATTCCAAGTAAGGACCTTCCGTATTGCCACAAAATTAGGATTGAACCTGGATGAGGCTCAGAAGAAATGAGCCCCATAATTGAATGAATTGGATGAAACCAGGCAAGATTCCATCCAACAGATTATATTAGTCCAAAACCAGAGAAGCAAGTGGCATGATAATTTTATTAAGAAGAAGCACTTCCAACCTAGTGATTGGGCTCTGTTGTTTGATTCCTGATTCAAAACCTTCAAAGGAAAACTCACCACCTGTTGGTTGGGCCCTTATGAGGTAGACACTGTATTTGATAATGGAGCTGTAAAAATTAAAACAATTGACGATGGACAAGTCTCCTTTGTGGTAAATGGACACCAACTTAAATTTTATCATAAGCCCACTTCCAAAGAGAATTTTCTACATGTCATGTCAACTGAAAAGGCATTGGCCTTAGTAGATGGGGAAGTCCCCCCTTGTTCTTGAAAAAAATTCTAAATTTCCTACTGTATATATGTAAATAGTTTTTGAATTTTGTTAATAAGGCAATTCTTGATATTTTTGTAAGTATTTATTTCACCAGGAGTACACAATTTCAAGAATATTTCTTCAAAACGTTGTTACACTTGAATTTTGTGTCCACTAAAGCATCAAATGAATATTGACTTACTGTAATTAGCCATATTTTTGCAAACAAATTCTCATTTTTAGGCATTCTAAAGAAGTTTCTCTTGAAACTCTTCACCACTGTATAAGGAAGTGATACCATAACTATCAAGCCTAGAGGTATCTCGTACAGTTTTTCCAAGAAACCTAAGTAAGTGAGTCAAGTGTCTTTATCAAAGAGTAACAAGGAATTCTAATTAGCAGTTAGTCATGGAAACATCACAATAACTACAACAGAAGAAAGTAAGTTGAGCCTAGAGATACCTTTATGTTCTTTCTCAATGGTACCATCCACTACACACTAAATAGCTTGATTATATCATATATTTAGATAGGCCATTTCTACTTAAGTACCCCTCACATTGGGACAATCACTAAGAAATATAACAGAAAGTCATCCTCTAACATAAATACCATCCCAATTGAAAAAAAAAAAAAAGGAAAGAAAAAGTTATTTTAAGAGTTGTTCCCCCATCTTCTTGCATAAGAAATCTTATACTAAAATCTTAAAATATGGAGGGCCAATATCTGAGGGTTTAAGAGGCTAACCCACCAGGATACTGAATAGGTCTGCTGACAGCGAGTACCGGCATGTGGTATGACTAGGTAAACCCGCCGGAGTACTG
>JASDQU010439983.1:4651-14915 GCA_032191745.1 Picea mariana | reverse complement strand
AGATCAAGGTTCTCAATGATATCTAAAGTCATTATTGAGCCCCCAAAATTAATCAACTCAACGATACCTTTCCAATGAGCTATCATACGCCTAAAACGGAGATCGTATCCAAACGTTACGACCCCGAGAAGTTGATGTACTAACTTTTACCCAAATGGGGCCCACATGACTTTTAGCGCTTCATCTCCTAGGGTTATGTTTTTGGATGTCTAGGAATTTTGGCATTCCCGTTTATTGTAAAAGGGCCTTCAGAGGCTCATTGTAATTTTCTTCTTGCGAATGCGAGTAGTCGTCACATCTCTTCTCAGAGATAAGCTGCCACCATTCTAGCGAGTCTTTCACTCTGTATTTTTATAGTCTCTATACATTTCTTTGATTAATAGAAATTGTGTATTACTGTATATCTGTGTTTATGGTTGCATCTCTGATACATTTTTGTTATATTATTGAATATCTACAATATCTCTATGCATTTCCTTATTATATCTCCGATCTCATTTCGTGCCAAAAATAATCCAGATCATTGTGGCTCCCATCATCACTCTCATAATTTGACAAATATCAATGATGATTGAACTATATCCAAAAATATAATATCCATATATCCAAAAAATAGTGTGTTGTCCAAAATTTCAAAAGTCAATTGTTCTCAACAATCAATAAATAAAAACACTTAAAACCCATATTTTCCACTCTGGGAGGCAATCTTCCCCTTGTTGTTGTTGTCACCCTTTGATTTCTTTGAATTTTCCTTATCTTGTGTGGATCCTTTAGGCCTGATCTCACTGATAACATGAGAGAAATCATCTCTCAAATGCATGCGGGAGGACACAGATTTGGCAGAGTCATATGAGGGAGACGAGGGGTCAGCATCAGCTTTTCCTTTATCAAGAGTATGGTGGGCCTCAATTTTTAACCTTTTACTTGTGTGGGAAGACTGAACTGGTGAGTGGGAAGGGGCAGATTGTACAATTTTATTAACAGGTGGAGGAGAAGGTAGAGACAAGTTAGGCTAGCCATGATGTTGGGAGATTGCCGGATGGACAATCTCTTGCCATCTGTCGTTTTTAGGGACTTCGGGTTGTAATGAGACATGAGGGGGCAGTGGGATACCAGGGACATATGGGGATTGGAAGGAAGGCCTTTCTGGCCTAGGTTGGACCACTCCTTGTCCAATCCAGTTAAAAAATCTAGCTTATAGTTGGCTCAACTCTTGCAAGTCTACATCAAAATGTATAGAAAATCTTGGCCTTCTAGGGCCCCTGTTCCAATTTCCTCTTCCTCTGTTACCCCAACCATGGCTACCTCTGCTGAAAAATCTCATTCCTGTATGCATTATTGATTAGCAACTAGTTTCTTCAACAACCATACATGACATCTCTTTTAAATATGAAACAAATCTTGGCTCAGCAACACATCAGACTCATTCAATCCAATCCATACAAATTGTTTAAGACTTGTCAATGAGAAGGGTGTGAATAAGGGTTTCTGGATATGTGAGGGATTGTATTGAGAAAAATGATTACTACTCAACAAATCATCAAACAATCAACAATAATGTAAATCAAAACATATCATTGTAACTCATCGATGTGCCATCCTTTAACTATTATAATACAGAGTTTCACTTAACTATAATTTGATGTTAAGAATAGGGAGTGGATAGTGAATATGGGAAGGCAAGGGGACTTGTAATGTGAGAAAAAATGAGAGAATGGTAGGGTAAAAATGAATAATGTTCATAAAACAAATCAAGTAAACCATAAAAACAACTTTGTATTCAATACAAAAGATACCAATACCAATTAAACAATTACTGTGTCAAAATTGTTCACTGTCCCACATTCAATTTCTTCAAAACTTCTCAATTAACACAATCTGTAATCAGACTCATAATTACTATGACTTTCAACAGTCTTGTTAAGAGAATACTTGGTCTCTTTCATGTCCTTTCCTTTTATTTAAAAAAAAATTAAAAGAAACACACAACCACATTGCTCCATCTCTATCCATCGTATATCACTATAAAACATCAAACACTGTCCATAATTCACAATCACCCAAATAAAACATATACATAGGTCCCTTTTCCAAATTGAACAGACTTCTAATACTTTCCCGATTTCATGCCCTTTTCATTATGTTAACCAATTAAACTTGCAATGAAACCATAATACAAAACCCGAGCTTCATCCATGGTCATGCAATTAAATAAAACATACATGATGCCTCCATAATAGACACATAATGAAACAACGAAATCATAGTCAATAATTTCCACAATTTTCCATGATCCTAATCGAGATTAGTGAAACACACAGCAATCACCAACTTGCAATTGACACCATGCTGTAAGAACAAAGCGATCCAAAGTATAATGAAAAAAAGGCATCCCTCTGACTATACATTATTACTCATCGCGGATCACAACTTTCCAACCATCTTAATCAAACGAGTTCAATATAAGTATTCAAAGAAACTGTCATAATCACTCAACCAATATATGATATTCAACAAGATGCCCCACAATAGTGAGAACAGTTGGGGATTATTAAAATCGGGCTCTGTAACAACGAATACAAAGAAGTAATCAATAGTTCTCTCAGTCATCAAAAGCACAGAGAGACTGAAGGTCAAACATATCAACTAATAGGCAGAGACCCTTTGATACATGCATGATAGAACCACAAGGCTCCTTATAACTCTCAGTATGTGCAATGGTGCAATAGTTCAATGACGGGTAGTGTATTAAAATGATGTAGAGGAGAAGTGAATGTCCACTAGACAGTGACAAGTACCCCAGAGCACACAAAGGTATATGCTTTTCATTTCTCAAGGACTGAATCAATGGATAACAATGCCAGTGTGAATGTTGGGCCGAGGCATGACTTATATTGCCAAACAACCATATATCTTGTCATAATGGCCACCCTATAACCGACTTATGGGATACGGTGATGCCAAGACCACACAAATAATCCCACAACAAGGTGAATAAACCCACGACCATGACTCTAGAAAATACAAAGTGACCAAAGGCATCCCAAAAAACATATACAACAACCACATAACGAATGGACATGGTTACCCTCAAAACTGTGAAGAAGTGGTCAGCAAGGATAAACAGAACCAAACCCTCCAACAAAACATAGATAAATAATACCCATATCCACTTAAAACTATAGAGATCCATCATGGTTTTCACCACACAAAACAACCAACAAATTCATAACTCAACCAACCAATTCTCTTACTTTCAAAACGAATAACCACACAGTCATTCTAGAGATAAGACCCATGCATTTACACAGTTTTCAATCTCAGGAAAAACACAAATCAAAGCATTACTAAGCCATTGTTCATTCATAACATAAATCATAATCCATGGATGGTTGAACAACAACCATACCTGTAACTAATAGCTTAAAAGGGGGAGTTGGTTGAGCACTTCCTTCCCAGGCTTGGATCTCGGAGCTTAACCACCAACAAAATGAAATGCAACAATAACCATACTAGGGTGACGGCCCGATGGGGAAAGTATGGAGTGACGTGCATTTACTGCACGTCGCTTCCATCTCCTCTACATTCAATTTCAAAGTACACAACAACCCACAATCACTAATACCATTAACCATGTCATTAATTCCAAACCATTGAAAGTTGCGACCACATTGCTTGCCAAATGCACCACCCAAAAATTCATACATTTCCAAACTTCCATACCATACCATATATCAATGCACCCAAAATAACTCAAATGCAAATTGCATAGCCACTAACCATTTGTAGTTAGGATTAACACTAACTTGTTTCATTTTAATTGCACATAACTTCTAACATAGCATAGTATATGCCCTTTCCTCTGGATTTTTTTTTGTAATTTTATTTCTTTTTATTTTGTTTATGTTGTTACTAATATATTTCTTGTGCATGTGTATCCAGGTAATAAATCATGGAAACATGATCAAACATAGTAACTATAAATGTATGCCAATCATAACATAAAATTAAAGCTTCAAATAACAAAACATTCCATAAAATGCATCATCCACCGGTCATTATGTCAAAACGAAATCAAGGCTGCATCATCAACCATATAAGACCTTGTAAGAAGCATCCAAACAACAAGATAAAATCTGTGATATGACTATCTCCAAGCCTCCAGTCTACAAGGGGGTCTCACTTACTAGTATTATATCTTATTAACATAGTTTAAATAATAGGCTCTAGCAATACTTTGTGGGAAAAATTCTTCGTTGCGATTTTAATTGTCAACAAATTGATGAATCCACATGGAATTTTTTTTTCAACAAATTAAGAACTCATAATATATGATTTCGTAGACCAAGAATGACAGCTCAAGAAGGTATAACCAGAATGATTATGCAACAGGGGGAAGTGAGCGGATTTAATGGAAAAATGACCAGGAATTTGGGAATAACTCATGGAAAATGTTAAGTATGAGGGGCTTTATCCCTGTATGCATAATCATTCAACAAGAATTTTCTCTTGAATTCAAGGAGAAAAATTTTATGGACTTTGTCTTTTGAATCTCAATTGGATGAAGAAATGGAAAGAAGAAGTGGGAGGTAACCAATTTTATCATAAGACAACAGTGAAAGCAGATAACAAATTCAACAATGCCTTCAGGGGGAACATCATAAAATTCATGTAAGCTTGATTTTTATTGACTAACAATATCCTGCAGGAGTGTCACTGTGGCAGATATGATCCAACATCTTATTCTTGACAAAAAATTGAAATCGAAAAGAACAAAAGCAAGAAATATCATAATAGAAATGAAACTGCAAACTTTAAAACAACAGAAACTAAAATGACAGAATTGGAAAAAGAAGAAGGAAAACTACTAAAACGGAAGGAGAATTGAAAACTGTTTAAAAGCAGAATTTGAAAAAGTAGTAATAAAACTAACCAAAAAACAAAACTGAACTGAACTACTAATATACAGAACAATCCAAACAATGCTAAAACTTTTCAAGTTGGTTCCACGTAGTGTTTTAAGTGAGAACCGTTAGTGTTGTATGAAAACAATCGCTCTTGTAAATATTTTAGAATGTAAGAGTTTGTACCCAGGACAAAAGCGATCTTTAAAGGACCCAACCATAATTTTTGAAACTTTGAGTGTCTTCCCCTATCAACATGAGCTGAATCCCATAGTAGTACTTTCTCATTGACTTTAAATTTGACAATTTTGACACTCTTGTTGAAATACTTCTTAACAGTATGTTGTCTCCTTTTTATATTATCCAAGGAAAACATCCTTTGCTCCTCTAAATCTAGCAGTGCATTCATCCTTTTTGAAACACCAAAATAATTTAATTCTTTGATCTATAGCATTAACCTTAAGGAAGAAAGTTCCAACTCGGTAGGCAGAATGGCTTCTTGACCATAAACAAGTTCGAAAGGAGTGAAACCAGTGCTCACCTTGGTGGTAGTTTTATATTCCCAAAGGGCGTAAGTGAGGAGAGTGTGTCATTGACAAGGCTTATCTTTGATGAGCCTTTTGACGATTCTCACCAAAATCTTGTTGGTAGAGTCAGCCTACCCATTTCCTTGGGGATAATAAGAAGATGAGGTGAAATGTTTAACCCCCAACTTAGCAAAAAATTGGGTTAGCTTAGCAAAAATAAAAGCAATACCATTGTCTGTAATAATTTCCAATGGAAGACCAAATCTGGAAAAGATGTTATTTTCAAGGAAATAAATCACCTGATCATCCGGGACAAATTCAACCCATTTTGTAAAATAGTCTGTGCCTGTCAAAATAAATACTTGTCCTGCTGAAGATGGAGGATTAATAGGACCAGCAAAATCCAATCCCCCCTTTGAAAAAGGAAAGTCAGGGAGGATAGGTTGTAATGGCATGGCTGAAAGGTGTTCTTTCCCAACAAATTTTTGGCACTTGTCAAAAGATATCGAAAAAACATAAGAGTCTTGAAAGATTGAAGGCCAATAGTATCCTTTTCTAATAATATTGAAAGCAATATTTTTAGCAGAAAAATGACCTCCTACGTGAATAACATAATTTGAAGAACCATGAGTCTCTTGCAACAGTTTTTGTGCTTCCTCATTGTTTACACAGCGAAGCAACATACCATCAACAAATCTTCGAAACAAGAATTCTCATATAATGACGTATTTAGCAAATTCAAGAAGGAGCCTTCTCCTTTGATGAGTGTCTAAGTTGTCTGGACATCTTTAGTTTTTTAAATAGTAAACCAAATTCTTATACCAAGGATGTTTAGACATAGGAAGGATCTGATTGTCAATGTAGAACAGTGTTGATAGGGAACTATCTTGTTCATCAATTTCTTCACTATTTTCAGCATGTTGAGCTAAGTGAAGAGCTAAGTCATGTACCTTGATAGTGGTAGAAGTCACGATATTTAAAGCATGCTCTTGGATATTGGCAAGCCAACGTGCAAGCTTCCCTAAAAGATAAGTCCATGAGAGAAAAAAATTGACAGCAGGTAAAGGGACTTTTACCAACGTATGCTTACCTAAGATGAAGTGGCGAACCTTTTCAATAGCTATAACAAGAGAAAAAGCATGTTTTTCAATAAAATAATAATTAAATTCATCATGAGACAAACTTTGACTCATGTAAGCCACTGGTTTTTCATTACCTTGGTCATCACTTTGCATGAGGATAATAGAAATTTATTCCTTTGTGGCATTAATATATATCATAAATTCTTTCTCAAAGTCTAGCTTCGCCAAAATCGGTGCAGAGGTGATTGCTTTTTTGATCCCTACAAAAGCATCTTCGACATTATCTGTCCAAGAAAAAGAATGATCTTGCTTAATCATATTATGAATTGGTTTGACCATCACAGAAAAATCATGAAATAACCTACAGACGAATTTAATAACACCCATAAAATCTTGAACCTCTTTCTTGGAAGTGGGAGCAGGCAAATTAAGGATAACAGTAATCCTCTCAGGATCAATGCTTATTCCCGAATCAGAGACAATGTGTCCAAGGAGCTTTCCCTTGGTAACGTCGAAAATGGACTTAGAAGGGTTTAAAGAGATGCCAAATTTTTTGCATCACATGAGAACTCTTTTAAGATGACCAAAATGATCTGATCAATTTTTAGAGTACAAAGTTAAGTCAACAAGGTGGATCTAAATGATCTTGTCGATCAAATTGTCAAAATCTATTTGCATAGCTCTTTGAAAAGTGGCACCTACATTAGATAAGACAAAAGGCATATGTTCATAAGCAACGGTACCCCAATGAGTAATGAAGGCGGTTTTATATTTTCCTTCCCTTTTTACCTTAATTTTATTGTAACCGAAAAAACCATCAAGTAAGGACATCAACTATGACCTTGCAACTTGCTGCAAAATCATTTCCATATTAGGGAGAGGAAAGTGATCTTTTATACTATCCTGATTTAATGCGTGAAAATCAATGCATAATCTTATCTAACCAGTTGTTTTTTGAACGGGGACCAAATTGGAAACCCATTCAGAATACTTGACTGGAAAGATGGTTCCAACTTTTAAGAGTTTTTCCAAATCCTTTCAAATAGTTTCTTTCAGTGCAGGGTTGATAGGTCTTTATTTTTTCCTAACTGGTTTTATGCCTTCCTTGATGGGAATGGCATGTTGTATAAGAGCGAGATCAAAACCATGAATATCCTCATAAGACCAAGCAAAAACATCTTAAAATTCGCCAAGCAGCTTGGCAAACTCATTTTCTTGTCATCAAAACATTGGGCACCTATTTTAACATTCTTTGGAGACTTGATTGTTCCAATGTTCAAGGATATGGTTTCAACCACCTTCCTTTTCAACTCCTCTTCTTTATGTTTCTATTTATTTCCTACATCACTCGATGAAAATGAACTTTCTAGAGGAGTCAAGCCTTTGGGAATCGTGTTATCTTCCATGGATATAATTTCCTTGGGCTTATAGGGTTCATTTTGAATGAAAGCACATATTCTATCATCGCTAGTGAAAGCCTACCATGATTTTATATTTTCAGGGCTATGTGGATGATATAGAGATTGAAAAGTATAATCAGGTCTGTGTGGTAGAAGTTTTTGATTAGGAGAGGCTACAAAAACAGCTAATTGATCATCGATTGAGTTCAATTCCCTCTTAACATGAGTAATTTTGAAAGATAGTAGGTTTGAGATAATTTCCCAAATAGTTTGGGTGTATCGTTTCATCAATTTGTTGCTAGGAGAGTATATATTACGTTCAAGGTTCACAACAAGCTCAGAATCCACAAAAATTGTAAGGTGACCACAACCTAGATTATAGGTGTTTTCAATTCCTAATAATAAAGCTTCGAATTCAATGACATTGTTTGTGCAAGAAAACTCCAACCTATAAGAAAAGTTATGAATTCTCCCCACAGGAGAGTACAAGATAATTCCAACTATGTTTCCTTCATTAGAGCATGAACCATCAAAGTGCATGTGTCACATACCGTCGTCTAAGTCGATTTGTTCCAAGGGAATGTTATCCTCCTCGACAAAGATGGAATACACCCCTAGGTCCTCTTCGATATAATTCACATTAGGTTGTGGGACACTTTCTATGTAAGGTGAAATCCTTCCCTCTCTAAGGACGATGATTTTGTTACCATTCTGAGGAATGGATAAGTGTATCTCTTTGAGTTAGAGGTATCCACCTGTCAAGGCTTGCCAATATCATCCTAAGATGACTGAGTAATTGCTTACTAGAATATAAATTACCTTAATATTAAGGGTTGTCCTTATTTCAGGGTGTGCGCATAAAACCAAGGTCACATCTTTGATCTCATCTATGGTCATTTGTTGTAGACTATTATAAGAGAGCATGCTTCTGGCGTTTTCATTTGTACAAGACAAGCCTAGATATTCCATAACAATATTCGACATTACACTTGGGCTTGAACTGCCATCAATGAGGAAATAATGGGTGATATTATCCATGATATTTACAGAAATATAAGAAGGGGGATTTTTTACAGAGTATCTAAAGTTATGTACACCTACTTTATTTAGAGACGAATCTTCTTCATTTACCTCTTCACAGAGGTTGGCTACAACAAAATATTTTCCTTAAATGAATTGTTTTAGATGCCTCTGTTGTTGAGGGATGACAACCATGTCCAGAAGGGTTGCATCTTCTTTGATGTTGGCCAACTAATTTAGAATATTTTATTTGGAAGAGGGGAGAGGGGAGGTATTTCCTTGACTATCAGGAACCTTAGGAACCTAAATAGTAGCAGCTAGTGAGGATGAGCTCAGGCTATAAGAATTGTGGGGAGGATCATATTTTCCTTTGGGAGTGTAGGATTTGTTCCTAGTATTGCTGGTCATGACATCTTCTAGCTCTGCAAAATCTAGGACAACGATGGTAGTTTCCAACATTTTACCAAAGATCTTATCTATAGCACTCTTCTTTACCTCACATGTGGTTTTCTCGTGGTGTTCCTCGCAAAAGTTACACCAACTACGAGGCATGATATCTTTAGGCTGAAAATCATTTTCATTTGGATTTCTAAAGGGGGGTGAAGAAGAGGATGAAGCTCTAGGGGTAAGAGGGGAGACATTTCCCTTTCGCTCATACTCTATCATACAATTATTCATGTCTTGTACGAGCTATAAGAGGGTCGACATGTCTTTCTGTTTAAATGATTCTCCCTGAGGAAGACATTTTCTTTCAAGCAGAACCGAGGTTATCAATGGCTTTTTCCTCAAGCCTATGATGGTAGGGGGAAGGTAATGTAATGCATGAACACGACTTGGTTCTGAGGTCGAATGAGTTCAGGGATTTGATTGTATAACTTAGTGAAACACAAGTTGAAGGACTTGATAGTTTCACCATCCTTATAAGTAATGTTATTGTATTTATGTAACTGCTTAGCTGGGATTTTAGATTTCCCATAGGTGGATTTGAACCAATAGACTAACTCGTCCCAAGTAGATAGAATCTTAGAAGGAAGGTTAAAGAAATCGGTCGCGGCCTTTCCTTCCAAGGAATTGACAAATAAGCACATGCAAGTATCATTGTCATTGGCTCCTATGTTGTGACAGACAATAGAAAATTCCGTCAGGTGTTCATTTGTAGTGACAGTGTTATTCCCTGAAAACCTAGGAAGATGCTCTTTGAAATTAGGAAGTGGACGAGTAGCAGGTGTTAGGTTAAGAGGAGAGGAAACTGTTGGATATATTTTCATTGATGTCGACTATCGATGTGATGATCTATTGTTAATGATGAATTACCATAGATGATATTGTCA
>JASDQU010439982.1:12960-46314 GCA_032191745.1 Picea mariana | reverse complement strand
AGGTACCGTGAAGACTTGCCCCTCCACAGTCACCTCGTGTAAAGAACCTAGAAAGATAGGCCACTAAGGTTACCACCAACAACAATAAAGCCTTGGGGGATAGTCGACAGTCCGATCCACACGCAAAGGCAGGGTATCTAGCCCAAAATCAACTTTAAAGGCTTCCACTCATCATTGTGGGTATATCTCTCAAGCGACCCCTGTAATACGTGCAATATCTACACTAAGACCGACAAAGCAGGGTGAGTAACTCTGCCAGTCTCAATACGACCTAGTGCTTGACCCTTGTGTGAGAAGGGCTTCCTAGGACAAAATGTAATAAGTGGGTTTAACCGCTCCCTAACTCAAGATTCTATGTTTGTTTGCAGCTTTGGAAAGTTATCTTTCACACCTATTCCAAAGCCCTACAACTAATCTAATGTAGGTGTGCTACCAGAAAATATAAAAATGTCTAATCAATTTTTATAAGCATTTTATTTTATGGCTGTTGTTACTCAAAAGGAAGATGGCGTGGACAATATGGTGTTTTGACCGACTCGAAAATTATGCAAAGATATGAAGGTGCAATCTTTTCATTTCAATGAAATCTATGCTATGAGAAGGAGAAAACATTTATCATTCCCATATGCACATGTCCCAAAGTCTATTAAACTCATCAATATCAATCATGCAATTTCGCTACTTCAAATGCAAGGATGCCCCCAATCTAATATAAAGCAAGAAATTAAATATTTTTGTTTCAAAAATTTCACTAAAAGAAATAATGAACTTTCTTAAAACAAAGAAACCCAAACTAAAAGTTTTCTTTTAAAGCGAACTATTCAGAAGAAATCTGATCTTTCCCTAAACAATTCTAAAGAAAACACACGCTTTGTAATTGAATGACACTCAAAGAAAGAGACTAATCCTTCAAAACCAAACAAAGCAAAAGTGTCTAAAAGAAACTCAAAGGATGTCAAGCAGACTGTAAACAGATCAATATAGGCTCCAAAAGTTCAATCCAGCTGATCAAAGCTAAACTGGGCATAAAAAAATAGGATATCCTAATTCCAAACACAAATTTCAAATGGGTTCGCAGCCTAGCTATAGGGTGCAGTGCGAACCTTAGTGAAGTTCGCAGGCTAGACACAGGTAGGGTGCGAACACCTTGCACTAGATTACACAGTAGGGTGTGAACTCAGATGATTCTCGTAGGCCACTAAAAGGTACAGTGCGAGAATGTCTGTAAACACAAAATTTGGAAAAAGGACAAAACTTTTGAGTGAACTTTCAAATCCAAAGAGTCTTGATGGATCTCCCACAGACTCAGAGACCAGAAAACAAGAAATCAAAGCAAGGGAAACTAGACTAACTAGGAAACAAACTGTTCCCCAGTGGAGTCGCCAATTTTGTTATTGGATAAATCCGTAAGTGCGGACACAAACCGATCTCCCTAGATCCACCTGGATCTAGAACAAAACAAGACAGAATATACCGCTTTCCCTAGATCTAACTATTGAATTAAATTGGAAGTGAGAAGAAGATATGTACCTTGTAACCGCTTCCTTGCTCTCTGTTGTTCCTTGCTTCGCTTTAGCTCTCTTGTGCAGTCAAGATCAAAATAGCACAAACCAACCAAAGTGAAAGCAAATAATATATCCAATAGCTAATCTATACATATGATCAAGGAGTTATGTAATAAAGTAGATCTAACTTTATGGGAAAGAGACACATTACTGTATGATATTAAATGTGAAAGAGAGATTACAACCATTGCCTTGATGTCGTAAGGTCCCTTCCTACTGTCCTTCGTTCCCCACACACTTCTTGCTCCAAGGATTCTGAAACCATAGATCTGATAGCCACTCACAATCTATCTTGACAAAGCAAATCTCAAAGCCACTCTAATCAAGCTAATAATTCCAAGCCAAAGAACCCATTCTCCATGAGAGCTCCTCTCCTTTTATAAGTTGAAGAGGATAAGGTGAGGAGGTTAGGATGATCCCACTAAATCATGTAAGCGAGTAAGATCCAAACCATTCGGATGCCACCTCACCATGGAAGTTTCTCCTTCTAGAATATTCAAGAAAATGCTCATTTTTCCCACGTGCTAGCATTCTCGCACCCTAGCTATAGTGCAACCTGCGAACTTTTCGCACCCTGGCTATTGTGCAACCTACGAGAATTGGTCATTCTCACATCCTGCCTATATAGCAACCTGCGAACTTCCCTTTTTATAAGGTTTTTACAAAGGAGAATCCAACATTTTCTCTCAGGAAAAGTTCTTCTGCCTTCCTTCTTTAGGAACTCAAGCCATTGACCCCTCTGAAGGCAACAAATAGGTTTACATCATTAACGATCATAGGGATGATGAAAATAATGTGTAACAGGACACATGGCCAAAGATTGTATAATGATAGTTCCTCCTAGAAAACCACAAAAAAACAACAACAGTCACAGACATGAACCTCTGAAGAGAACATGGATAAGAAATCAGAATCAGTATAACGATGAAGAATGCACACTCGCTCGACAAGCTAAGAAGAAGAAACATGGTTGGTATGTTGACAATGGTTGTTCAAAACACGTGACATGTGATAAAGACATGTTTTTCACATTAATAAAGGAAAGAGATGGATCAGTCTTCTTCCGAAATGATGATTCAACTAAAATCATTGGAAAAGGCATAGTCATAATTAGAAACAAGAATACCAAGGCATAAAATGTTCTACTAGTAGAAGATATGAAACATAATCTTCTAAGTGTGAGTCAAATGTGTGACCAAGGTCATAAAGTTACTTTCGATTCACAAAAGTGCAAGATAAGAAAATAAGGTTAAGAAAAAATGATTGCAACAGCTGCAAGAACTTCAAGCAACATATATGTATTAAGTGAAATTGGAAATGAAAATTGTTGTCTAGGAAAGGAAGATGAAAGTTGGCTATGGAACAAAAGAATGTGTCACATACACTTTGATAACCTTGTCAAAGTCAGCAAAAAGGAAGCAGTTAGAGAAATGCCCCAGAATACGAAACCAACCAACACTTTATGCAAGCATTGTCAACAAGGAAAGAAAACAAAGACCAGGTTTAAATCAAAGGAATATTCAATGACAAGACCACTGGAAATTGTGCATACTGATCTAGTTGGACCAACTACAAAAAAGGGTTTAAAAGGTGAGAAATAATTTATACTATTAGTTGATGATTATACAAGAATGACTGTAGTTTTCTTTCTCAGTAACAAGTCAGAAGCTTTTGAAAACTTCAAGGTCTATAAGGAAATGGTTGAAAATGAAATGGATTTAAAAATCAAATGTTTGAGATCTGATAATGGAGGAGAGTTCACTTCAAAATAATTTATGGACTACTGCAACAGGCATGGAATAAAAAGGAAATTCTTCATTGCTAGGACACCTCAACATAATGAATTTGTTGAAAGAAAGAATAGGACGGTATAGGAAATGGCTCAAACAATTTTAATGGATTCCAAATTGACAGATATCTTTTGGACACATGCAGTGCATACAACGGTTCACATTCAAAATAGAGTAATTCTCATAAACAACACTGACAAAAATCCCTACAAGCTATGGAAAGGAAGACCAACAAATGTGAAGCACTTCAGAGTATTTGGAAGAAAATGATACATCAAAAGAGAAGATGGAAGAATGGGAAAGTTTGACTCTCGTGTGGACAAATGAGTACTTGTTGGTTACTCAAGTACAAGGAAAGCATACAAGTGTTACAATCTTAGGTTGAAAAAAGTTGTGGAAAGCATCAATGTAACAATTGATGAAACAGGTGGATGAGAATTAAAGGAAGAAGAAAATGAATCAATTGAACAAATTTACGAAGAAGAAGTAGAATATGAAGAAGAAGTAGAAGGGGAAGATGAAGAGGATCAGACAGAAGTAGAAGAGCAAGTTCAACAAGTTCCTCCAAAGACACCTAGCAAATGAGTATAGAAGAATCATCCTTCAGATCATATTATCGGAAACACAGATGCAAGAGTTGAGACTAGAAGAAGAATCTGTTCACCAGAAAAAGTGCACCTAGCAATCTCATCTACGATTGAACCAAATTGTTTTGAAGAGGCCAGCAAGGATGAATTTTGGAATAAGGCCATAGATGAAGAATTGGATCAAATAGAGAAGAATGACACTTGGGAATTGGTTCCAAGACCAAAGAATAAGAATGTGATTGGCACAAAGTGGGTATTTAGAAATAAATTGAATGAAGATGGACATGTTACAAGGAACAAAGCTAGATTAGTATGTAAAGGATATGCATAGGTTGAAGGAATCGAATTTGAAGAGACATTTTCCCTAGTTCCCAGAATGGAAGCAATCTGATTGCTTTTAGCTTATACTTGATCCAAGAATATTAAATTATATCAGATGGACGTAAAATCAACTTTTATGAATGGAGAACTTGAAGAAGAAGTCTACATTGAACAACCAAAAGAATTTCAGTTGTCAGAGAACACATATTATGTGTGTAAATTGAAGAAGGCCTTATATGTTCTAAAACAAGCTCCTAGATCATGGTACTCTAGACTGGATAAATATCTACAACAGGCATGGTTCAAAAAAGGAAGTGCATATGTTGGCCCTCGACCAAGTTTTGAGGAAACCTTGGGATTTGGCCCACTTTTGGACTTAGACACATTGGTCAAAGAAGGAGAGCCCAAGCAGAGTTGAGATCACGGATCTCACTGATTTTGAGGGTTATGTGGACCCAATAAAGGGTCCTCTGGGGTTTTGTAATGGGTTTATGGGATGTCGGCCCATGGGTTTTTCCCATGTTTAGGCCTTATTGTAAGGGTTTGTATAATATAAATAAATAAGACTGTATTGTAAAAGGAGCTAGCGAAGTGAATGTAGTTCTGTGTGAACATAGTTGCTCTATGCAAATGAATGTATGTGTGTTGAGGCTTTGTGCTCGACTATGATTTTGTAGAAGGTGCAAATGTTGTGATCTGGCTATGTGAATTTGACCTAGTTTTGGAAGGAGGATCTAGTGCTCTGTGCACAGATCTCCTGTCTGGTGTGAAGCTTGACTCTGTGACTTAGTGCAAAGGAGTGAATGAATGTAATATTTGGTGAATAATAAAGAGGCGAAGTGGTTTGTGGACGTAGCCCCACCCTGGGGTGAACCACGTATATCTGGAGTCTCATGGTTTGCTTGGTGCAATGTTATCTCTGTTATGTTTTACTTGGTGCTTAAATTAGAATGTGTATTGGATATGTATGTGTTTCTTAAATACTTTTCTTATGTTTAAATTCTAGATTTTATTAACAGTGCTAAGTGTTTAAGGTACATAATATTTTGTTGTTACTGCGCTAGATCTATCTTATATTATGTTTTGTGATGTTAATAATGTTAATAAACTAATGCATGTCACTTCCTAAGCATTAAAAAAATATTTTGTGAAGTGTTATTATCACATATCTGTGTCCCAACTTGGTTACAAACACCTGTGTCCTGTAATCCCCCCTTGCTTCTACCTTGGGTGAGACCTCGCCTGCTTTGGTTGTTGAAAGGGTCGATAGTTGGGGTTTTGTTGGTGCGATGTTAAGCATTGAAACCTGGTTCTACCCCTGTGCAAATAAATGGTTCTATTTTCGGGACCTAAAACTGTGATTGTTGGGAACTGAAGTAAAGAAAAAAAGAATCTATGTGCATAGATCTGTTGCTGAAGTGCGTAGTACTCTACTTGACTTGTGAAGATTTGTTCCAAGAGAGTAAGTCGATATGAAGAAAAGATGTAAGATTCTAAAGAAGCAAGCTTTGTGCTTTGGTAAGAGAAAGATAAGTAAAATGTTTTGTTTCAAAAGCATGAATTTAAGTATGTTTAATAGATTTTGTCCTAGTATGAAGGTTAGGGCGCAGTTGGAAGAAAGAGTTGATTTGAGTAAAATTAATGGAAATGAAGAAAGATATGTTATTCCTATGCATACAAAGAATTTTTGGACTAATAAGTGGATACATAAAGCTACAAAGAATTTTTGTAGATTGCAGATCCAACACTATGATCCTAGGGGAAGTGTGTAGTACAAAAAAGGTTGGGGAACGTTTAAAAGAAAAGGAGGATTGACATTGTGTTATAAAGGTAGAAGGTTGGTACATCTTGCTAAGGAATGTCCTGAGGTAGGCCCTATTTTTCTTTGTTGTAAGGTTATTTTTCATGAGGTTGAGGATTGTCCAAGGATTATTACTAAAGTTGAAGGAATGAACACGAGACAAGAAAACTATAAATAAAGTCAAGAGACTAAAGGCATAATAGAGAATCATAAAGAGAAAGGATCAGAGGAAGTTCAGACTACAATATTACAATTGAAAGAAATGATGGATGTTCATAAAGACGTCAGTTTACTAGAAATCCTGAAAGTGAAACAACGCATAAGTGCAAGAATAGAAGACTTCAACATAGACTGTGTCTTGGATGAAGAAACACAAGTGAATACTATGACAAAAGAAACTTGGGAAATTTTGGGAAAACCTACTATGGTACATTCGTTAGGAAGGATAGGCTTGTTTAAGGGAAATATGATAACCTTATGTGGAAGAGTTACTGATGTACCTATTATTGTTCATGAAACATCAACTAAAGAAGAATTTGAAGTCATTCAGTTTGTTGGGGACAATGCCCCTTTCCCACTATTGTTAGGTAAGACTTGGATTGAGAAGGATTAGATCAGAAGGAAAGCAGAGGAAGAAGATACAAAAAAGAAAAAGTAAGAATTAAGGAATTTCATAGATAGGAAAATAGACCGACTAATAAAAGAATGAGAGGATAAGTCGAAGCAACATAGCAAAGTAACAACGCGGGAGGGATAGAAGGCAAGAGAATTAGTTGTCAAGGTTGAAATAATGCAAGAAGGCTTGAAGGACCTATCTATCCAAGAAATAAGTATGTCCACTCAGGAAGTGTTAAGAAAAGGAATATTAACTCCAGACCCTTTGAGGGCACCTGAAAAGTGAGAAGCCACTACGCTAGGGGAAGATAAGAAAAAAAATGGAAAGAGGATTCCAGAAACAGTTAGAGAGACTCGGATAACAGGAAAGAAGGCAAGGAAGCTCAATAAAAAGAAAGCTAAATTAGAAAATCTACAAGAAGCTACAGAAACCAGATGGAAGACTTCGTGGACTACAACCTCGCAGGGGGCAGGTTCGTAGAATTTGAACCTTGTTGGAACAACAAGACCGTACAGAATTGGACTTCACCCTAGCGAAGTTATATGACCATTGGAGGTGCCCCAACCATTAGAATGAACCTCCAGAATGGTTAGAAAACACATTTATGGGCTTATGGACCACTTTTGGGACGTTGAGACTGTACCATAACGGATAGATTTACATTGATGGAATCATTTCTTGGTCGTTGGAAGATTCGTTACGATACCCCGCGTATTTAAATCATCGATCGTTGTGCCTGGACCACTTTTTTTATACCTGTGATTGACTGAGATAAGCAGAGAATTGTCCAAGTATCGAGCTGTGATATCTGAAACTAGACTGCGCCTGTTCATTTTCCTACTCTGCCTGTTCGTTTGTCTACCCCACCTGTCTATTAAAAACTAGAATGTCGAGAAAGCCTAGTGAATTGGAGAAGTTTGTCGAGGAAGTCCTTAAGAATCTAATGGTTGACAGACCGATATCTGAAGATATCCAAGCATCGTCGGCTAGGGGACTGCATGCTTCCCCTTTGACTAGACGTCATTCTGGCCATGTCAACCCCGTAACTAAGCAATGAAGTAAGCACCACGGTGATCTGGCTAATGCGAATTAGATCCCATCGATCCTACCCAAATATATTCCACCTTTGGCTAGCATCATTAACCATGACATCATCCCTCGAGACTTTTAGTACTCCATTTTCACTACATACATTCTGAAAGAAATTTGCATAGTCGAGAGTCAGTTAGGACAGATCCCGCTATTGAAGAACAACGACTTCAATTTATGAGACCGAAAGAACTACGCCATGTTGGCTCTTCACTGTTATCTCACAAAGACAATTAGGAAGAAACCTCACCTCATCTCACAACCATGGATTAAAGGGTTGGCGCAGTCCATCGTGTTGAATGTGATAAAGATCCTGCATTTTGGCCGCCACCAGGAGGTTAATGCTTGCATTAAAATCCTCATGTCATGCTATCATGGTAGATATCTATGGCTCGACAGAAGGATTACTATGGATCCGATGCTAATTCACTGGATCATGCGTTTAAGTGTGAAGGGTCCTAACCCTCAATAGTTTTATCCAGGGAAGGCCTCAGATTGTTCCCTAGCGCAGCGCATCAAAGAAGCTTATGGAGAGGTAGAGAAAGGAAAGTGAGGTTACAAGGTAGCCTCTATATAGGATGGCACATTATGCTTTGCTTTCCAACTCCTATATGGAAAGCTTGTGAGGAAGAACTGCCCCACACAGGTCACCGATTTTGTGGTGGACCTTGCAGGAAAGTGTGTGGAGGGCATGCATATGAACTGGGCGAACTACCTTGTCAATGAGATAGAGAAGGATTGTCGTGAGGCCCAGTACTTAGGATATGAATTCCATTACAATTGGTTGATCATTTTGATCACATTTGTTGCTTGGAAAATTCCTAAAGGAGCCACATTTCAAGAGATCGAACCCTCAGAGCCATTGGCCGCTCAATTTTCCACCCTATGGTACACCAATGACATGACAAAGTAGTGGCAATCCAATGCCATGTTTCATGGATATTACCAGTAGCTAAAGGTTGCCATTGAATCATTCCCGTGAATGACACCGTGCACCCTACACTAGTACTCACCCATAGCAAAGTTCTGCGTTGATCCTCACTTCATCTATATCACTGCACGAAGAGATGAGAACCAGGAAGAATTGTAGTCGTACTACAAGTTGATGCACGAAGATATGGAGAAGATTACAAAGGAATGGCTAGAGGAATTTATTGTACCTATCGTTGATGCAAAATTATCTGACACCGACACCATAGGAAGCCCAATAGTTACATGAGTTTAACATGTCGGAAAGAACAGTGGGATGAAGAAGCAGAAGAAGCAAGCTGAAGTTTAGGACATAGAGAGTGATGAAGAGGACAATGCTTCTGAAGATAGCTGGTATGGATTGCTGGGAAGAGGAGAAGATGAAGCAGAAGGATAGAGAGGAGGAGATGAAAGAGAAGAAGAGAAAGGAGGACGTGAAGCTACACTGCCTGAAGATCCCCCTACTGGGAAATTAACACCGCAAAAGAGAAAGGTTTCTCTGAAGAAACCTTCAGCAAGGAAGAAGACGCGTGCTAATAAGCCCCAGTTAGAGGCCACTCTCACTGAGGATGACATCAGTCTGGTCTATGGAGCTATGGAGGACGCTTCTAAAGACATCTTGTAGAGATACAGAGAGAAGAAGGAGGAGTTATATAGAAGGATTGAGAGGGAATTGAAGGAAGTGCAACAAGTTGTCTGCTTGGTCCGCACAGTACCTACTGTGTCTTCTGCACCTTTCTCATCACAGACTACAGAATTGGGGGATGAACTATCCCAATTGAGAAGGATAACGGATGAAAAAGAAGATTGGTTCCAGAGAGTGCAGGAAGAGAAGGAGAAGGCTACAGAATCCTTGAAAAAGGAGAAAGACGAAGTCCTAATACAATTACGAGCAACGTAGGATAGTGTAGCTTCCCATAAAAGTGAGAAATTTGAGTTTTAGGAGGAAAAAGCCTAGTTACAAAGGGAAAAAGAGAAGTTGCTCGCAGAGAAGGCCGTGGTCAAAGAAGCAGTAAGTAAAGCATGTCTCTTTGTACCAAGCTTGGTACAGGAGGACTAGGAGTCATTTGAAGCTCAAGTAGTGAAGCTTGTAGATATCATCCAATAGCTTCAGGTTAGAATAACAGAATTGGAGGCCCAAACAGTATCGATCACCCTGCAGGAGGTGCGTGACCAGAGGGAGGAGACCGCCAAGAACACAGTAGCAAGAATAAGAGACCTAGCCTCAGAATGTAAACAATTAAGTGATAAAAGCACCCAGACATATGAACGCCTCGCTGAGGATCCAGAGCTAAGGAAGCTAGAAGAGAAGTTATAGGAGGCAAAACAACAAGCATTTTTGTTGCAAGCATAGATGAAGTTTCTCACTGTAGTGGAAAGAATGAAGAGATCCTAGAAGGAGTGCGCAGTACAACAACAAATCATTGTCATCTAGGGTAAGGTAATGGAAGTAACGCAGAAGCTACAACCTATGTAGGATGAAGCTTGCAAGGTATTTGAGGAGATTGATGGACAAAGCTCACAATTAGATCAAGTCGTCGCAAAAGTAGAACAATGCCTGGAAGGGCATGTTACAGAGCAAACAATCTAGGAGCTCACTGAGCAGAATGCTCAGGTGAGGTAGAAAGTCAAGGTAGCTTGAGTTAAGATCAAGGATTTTGAAGCAGAATTGTCTGCACCCGAGTATCTCGGGACGAGTCACAGGTGAGTGTTGGGGCCATGTTGGCCCTCGACCAAGTTTTGAGGAAACCTTGGTCAGATTTGGCCCACTTTTAGACTTTGACACATTGGTCGAAGAAGGAGTGCCCAAGCGGAGCTGAGATCGTGGATCTCATCGATTTTTAGGGTTATGTAGACCCATTAAAAGGTCCTCTAGGGTTTTGTAATGGGTTTATGGGATGTCGGCCCATGGGGTTTTCCCATGTTTAGGCCTTATTGTAAGGGTTTGTATAATATAAATAAAGAAGATTGTATTGTAAAAGGAGCTAGCGAAGTGAATGTATTTCTGTGTGAACAGAGTTTCTTTGTGCAAATGAATGTATGTGTGCTGAGGCTTTGTGCCCGACTGTGATTTTGTAGAATGTGAAAATGTTGTGATCTGGCTATGTGCATTTGACCTAGTTTTGGAAGGAGGATTTGGTGCTCAGTGTGCATATCTCCTGTCTGGTGCAAAGATTGACTATGTGGCTTAGTGAACAAGAGTGAATGAATGTAATATTTGGTGAATAATAAAGAGGCGAAGTGGTTTGTGGATGTAGCCCCACCCTGGGGTGAACCACGTATATCTGGAGTCTCATGGTTTGCTTGGTGAAATGTTATCTCTGTTATGTTTTTCTTAGTGATTAGATTAGAACATGTATTGGATATGTATGTGTTGCTTAAATACTTTTCTTATGTTAAAATGCTAGATCTAATTAACAATGTTAAGTGCTAAGTGTTTAAGGTACATAATCTTTTGTTTTTACTGCACTAGATCTATCTTAGATTATGTTATGCGATGTTAATAAGGTTAATAAACTAATGCATGTCACTTCCTAATCATTAATAGAATATTCCACGAAGTGTTATTATCACAGATCTATGTCCCAGCTTGGTTACAGACACTTGCGTCCTGTAACCCCCCCTGCTTCTACCTCGGGTGAGACCTCGCCTTCTTCGCAAGTGTTGTCGAAAGGGTCGGTAGTCAGGGTTTTTTTGGTGCGTTGTTAAGAGTTCAACTGTGGGTCTGCCCCTATGCCAACATCAGACAACAACCTCTATATCAAGGTAACTCATAATAGTATTTTATTAATTGAATTTTATGTTGATGATATTATTTTTGGAAGAAATGATGACAGGTTAAGCGAGAAATTTCCAAAGGATATGCAGAATGAATTTGAAATGTCATTACTCGGAGAACTATCCTTCTTTTTGGGTCTTCAGATATGTCAAAGAAACCAAGGAATTTTTACTTCTCAAACTAAGTATATCAGAGAAATGCTAAAGAGGTTTGGAATGGAAGATTGCAAATCGGTTACCACTCCTATGAAAACTAGTTGCAAGTTGAGCAAAGATGATGATTCAAAGTCTACAGACCAGAGGCAATATAGGTCAATGATTGGTAGCTTACTATATGTGCCAGTATCTAGACTAGATGTAATGTAGGCAGTTGTATAGGTGACATGATTTCAAGAAGAACCAAAGGAAACACATGTCATAGCAGTGAAGAGGATTTTCAGATATCTCAAAGGTTAGAAGAGTTTGGATTATGGTATCCAAAAGGAAAGGATATATCAATTATTGCCTACACAGATGTAGATTGGGTAGGTTGCATTGATGACCGACAAAGCACCAGTGGAGCAACGTTCTAATTGGGTGAGTGTTTAGTATCATGGCTAAGCAAGAAACAATCATCAATATCCTTATCTACATTCGAGGCAGAGTATATTGCAGCATCAACATGTTGTACACAGGTTCTATGCATGAAACAAACTCTGAAAAATATATAGGTTGAGTATGATGAGCCCATTCCAATCTATTGTGATAATACAAGCACCATCAGTATCTCAAAGAACCTGATCATGCACTCCAAGACGAAGCACATTCCAATCAAGTATCACTTTCTACGGGAACAGGTTGCAGAGAAGAACATCAGAGTTGAATATGTGGGCACAAAAGAATAAGTAGCAGACATATTTACAAAACTGCTTCCATGGGAAGCCTTTGAGTATCTTCGCCAGAGACTCAGAGTACTTTCTACTTGAAAATGAATGCTTTTGAATGCTTATCTTATTTGTCTTAGATTTACATGAGGAAGCACCATAAAGAGGACAGTTCAGATCAGGAGATTAGTTTCAGGAAGAGTTCAGTCAGGGGGAGTATCCCCAAGGACAATTCTGTTAGGGGTAGTAGTCCCGAATGGAAAAATACATTTACCATTGATGAAAAAGAGAGAGATATTTATCATATGTAGAGCACATAGGCATGGTTCTAGGGGGAGCGATGGTCACAGGGGGAGCATGAGTGATATGAATTCAGTATTGCATGACATGAATTCAATATTGCATCAGAGTTTTGCCATCAATGCCAAAGGGGGATATTTTTGTTTAATTGGGTTGGTTTTTATTGATGTCAACCCTTGAAGAAAGTCCGGTAGTGAATTTCGGTAGAACAAAGGTTTGGGTAATGGACCCAAGTTTGTTTGATGGATAATGGTATGTGTTTTGATATATTTGTAGGTAATACTATTCTAGATGGGTAGTACATGCCATGCCATTTTCGGTGGTATGTGGAACATCACATAACTCCTCATTGTTAGAGATTTATGGCCATGTGAAGTTGGAGAACCCTCACGAGTCATCTAGAAGCCCCAAAAGGTCAAAGTAGTCAAAGTGTTTGCAAAGAATAAATTATTTAAATAATAAAGTGAAGTGATGAGTGTAATATAATTCAAAGAGGATGCAAAATAAATTATTTAAATAATAAAGTTAATGGAGAAATTACTAAGTGGACAATTGGTTAGAAGTGGGTTATCCATAAAATAAGGAAAGTGGGTTAAGATGGTTAAAAGGTACCCCTTGAGGAAGCTACATGAAAGTATAAATAAGAGGCAAGGCTCTCTCATTTTAATTACACTTGAGAATATTGAATATATACAAGTGACTGAGGTAACCAAAGGATATCTAATCCAAATTTCAGAGGGAAGGTGAAGTAAAGAAGGATGAAATTCAAGGGAGAATAAATTCTTTTGATGATGCTTTCTAAGGTATGTTATTTACAGTTCATCTCACCATTTTCACAATAATTTTTTTTCTAGAATGATTTAGACCGTGAAATTGGGAGGTTGTTGAGGAAACATATCCAAGTAGCTATGATACAAATTTTATCTTGTGGGTCGTTGTATTTTTGATGTTACACCCCGTGGAAAATAGGGTTTGTGGCTAGTCCTCAAACTAGTCTAAAATAGGTGTTTCGGGTAAAAAAGTCATAACTTCTTCATAAAAGATCCAAATTCAGTAGTACAAAATGCATTGGTTAGAGTACAGTCTGTAGTATTATTTGTACAATTTTTAGATCCATACAACAAATATTATGTGTGGGGCACGCTCTACAAGTTCACTCTCTAGAATAAGCCAGAATTCAATAAGGTATGCCATTTTTGTTATAACTCCTTTTCTGAGAGGTTCCAAGTAGTGAAATCTGGAGGAATTACATAAAAGACACCGAAGAACATTGTGTACCATTTTCAAAGCTTTATTCATTATAGGTACATAGTTATGATTATTTCAAGTTAGGGTTGTTGACTAATCCAAAACTAGTCATGTGAGACTAACGTAAAATTTGATGAAAATGCTAGTCTCTTGTTAAGGAAGGTTTGCAAGTATGTGATCATATACATCAGGTCTATTACATAGTTACAAATCAGATTTGGATAATGAAATTGATGAGGGATTTTGGTTGAGGTACATGTTGGGTACATGGTTGAGACAAGTAGTTGATGAGTTGGCACATACATGAGGTGTATAGTTGATGATGTTGGTACATATTGATGAGTCATATTTTATGTGTATTTGATGCATGATTGGTATATATTTGGTGCATGGTTGATGCACTTGTTGATGGTACAGGTTTAGGTATAGGTTGGTGCATGGTTGATGCACTTGTTGATGGTACAGTTTGAGGTATAGGTTGGTGCATGATTGATGGACTTGTTTATGGTACATCTGATTACATGTTGTTTGGTACAAGTTGGTGCATGGTTGATGCACTTGTTTGTGGTATAAATTGATTACAAGTTTATTGGTACATGTTTACATCAGTATATCTCACAATTATAGTGTGACATTGGTTCCATCATTCTACTTATATTTCAGGCTGGTTGGACGGGGCAAGGACAGGTGGTTGTAGCCACATTTTGATTGTATCCAGAGAGAATAGGGGGTTGTAGCCAAAGAATAGGGGAGTTGGAGCTTCCCTCAGCTTCTATCCTGAGAAAATAGGGGGTTTGAGCCTCCTTGTAGTTGTAGCTAGAAAACAAAGGAAGTTGGTGCTTCCAATGAATGTAACTCTTAAAGACATATAAGAAAAATCATTTTGTGGTTTTCTCTCACTTTGGGTTTCCACGTAGAACACTGGTGTACTATGTATATGTATGATTGTTCATTTGTTGATTGTTTATTTACTCTACAACTATTGGATGATAATGCTACATTGATATAACACTTGAATTTTGTGGTTGAAAAGGATTGAATTGCTCTATTACTGATTCACCCCCCCCCCCTCTCAGTAATCTAACAATTGCATGGACATAGCAATGGGTTTCTTGGGCAATGTGATGATGAATAAAATTATCGGTGCTTCCACTGCCAATTAAGATGATGACCTTTATGTTCTTAATGTAACCAATGAGCTTGAGGGTTTGGGAAGCAGAGTGTTACACATGATTTTGGTCACTCTGGTGATGTCTCTACAAGTGATGTATTCAGGCTCCCACAAGGAATTTTTGCCTGAGAAAAGTGACTGATGTCTTCTTCCAAAAAACACATTTTTAAGATGAGTTCGTAGGCTGCCTATGTTACAGGGTGTGAAAATCCCTCATTCTCACAGGCCACCCACACTTAGGGTGTGAACTGTTCACAATATTCTCTATAGGTAGGGTGCGAACCTATTTTTAAGCTCGAAGAAGAGAAGTGATCACGAAGGTTCTATAAGGGAATCTTCTAGAAAATGAGTTGGCATTCGTATGGTTAGCATCCTACTGACTTCTCAGATTTGGTGGGATCATCCTCGTCCATGTAACCATCCCTCCTTCTCCTATATATTGATAGGTTTATCATGGAAAAGGTTAAGAAAGATTGAATGAAGAATTGGTGAAAGGATTGTGTGAAGAACTCTTCTTGGACAGAAGCTTGAAGACTCTATCTGGTCTATCAGGTTGTATTGGATCTTCTTCATGCAAATACAGAGCAAGTGTGTGTGTTGGAACCAAGGGTCATTGAAAGGAAGCTTGCGACGTCAAGGCGATCTGATTATATCTTCTACTTTCATTTAATATAATACAGTGGCATGTCCCTTTCCCATAAAATCACTCTTATTTTATTGCATAACTCCTTGATCATATGCATAGGTTGAAATTGAATATACTTTGCTATCTTCACTTTGGTTGGTTTGTGTTGTCTTGGACCTGATTTCACAAGAGCACCGGAGTGAAGCGGGAACAACATAGACCTAAGGAAATGATATAAAGGTATGTCACTCATTCCTTCTTAGTAGTAGATTCAATGATTGCAACTTAGGGAAAGAGTCATGTCCTGTCCTGTTTTGTTCTAGATCCAGGTGGATCTGGGGAGATCTGTTAGTGTCCACACATATCGATTTATCTGATAACAAAATTGGTGACTCCACTGGGGATACAACCCATTTTAGTGGTTTTTTCTTGGCCATTTTCTCTTGACCTACCCTTTTTCATTCCCATCAATCTCTGAGTCTTGAGGATACCCTTACAGACTCCCTAGATCCAGAAGTTCCCTCAGAGGTTTTGTCTTTTTTCCAAAATTTGCTTGATTACAAACCTTTTGGCACTGCACCTTTTTGTAGCCTACAAGAATAACTTAGGTTCGCACCCTATTGTTCAGTTCAGTGTGAACTTCTCGCACCCTGCCTGTGTTTAGCCTGCGAGAATCCTTAATTCTCGCACTGTACTCCACTGCCAGCCTGTGAACTCACTTGTAAAATTTTGGATTAAGTCTTTTGTGTCCTCAGATGCCTAGATGTGTTTATGTGTCTAGGAAGAACTTTCCTGGCCAGTGATTGAATGTTTCTTGACTTCAAATCTCGTGAATGATTAGTTTTCGGAAATCGAAAGCTCTTCTTGTTCATTTTTTCTCAATTTTTACCTCTTAACCTTTTCTTAACAAGGGCATAATCTCCGATTCTGAAATTTGAGTGCTTGTTTGGTCGAGAGCCTTTGATTGGATTAAAAGTTGATATTAATTGTCCTTTTCAATTGCTTATTACTTGGAAAATTGTTATCCATGTGCATTTGAAGAGACTGGTCTTGTTAGTTTGTTATTTTTGTCTTCATTGAAAGATCGATTTGGGTGTTTATTGTGTATTTCTTTTTTGTTGGTTGCTTACTTTTTCTTAGTTCCATCCCTGTTGCTTGGTTTCTAATAAAAATTAAAGTCATTTTATTTTTTTTTAAGCAACTTTTTATTCGAAAATATTGGCATTCAAGTAGTGAAAGAGAACGAATAGGGAATTTTCATTGTTCATGGTTGTTTGATATTACATTTCAGAGAAGATCATACATTATAGTTCACATTGTTCCAGAAAACTCCTCTTTCCCACTTATAAATAGGATTCATCGAACAAAAACTTGTATCATTCATTCCTATTTATGCATTGTTGGGTCAGAGCCTCACACAACATTGGTTTCATTTCCGTCTCCTTTTGAGTAACAACAACCTTTAATAATATTGCGCAATTTTAAAATTCAACTAGTAATTTTTTCTAGGGCTCTTTTACACCAGCATTATCTAGGCTATAGCTTTGGAATAGGTAGTGAGACACACTCTCCAAAGCACAAAATAGACAATAGTATCTTGTGATAAGGAGTGTCAAATTCCATTTGCATCATTTTGTCCTGGGAAGCCCTTCTCACACAAGGGTCAAACCTGAGGTCGCATTGAGATTGACAGAGTTACTCACCCTTCTTTGTTGATATTAGTGTAGAGATTGCACGTATTACGGGGGTCACTTGAATGTATACCCACAATGATGAGTGGAATCCTCTCAAGCTGATTTCGGGCTAGATACCCTACCCTTGTGTGTGGATCAGACTATTGACTGTTCCCCCAAGCATCATTTTTGTTGGTGGTAACCTTAGTAGCCTATCTACTTAGGGTGTTACACAAGGTGACTGTGAAGGGGTAAGTCTTCACGGTACCTGTAATCGACGTTGGCCAGACTCACTCATGCTCCTTGGAGGGTATACCCACGATTGTGTGTGGGAGCTTGCACCAAGGTGTAAGTCCATTAAGCAGGTCGTCAATGTAACTTTTTCACCCTCGCCCAACCCCTTCTTGTCTCATCGTCGCGATGTTGGATTTCATCACCAACTAGTGACTTCGGAATTGGAAGGTCTTGTTTGCTTGGTTTTGCTTCCTAGATTTTACTAGCACTTGTTGTTTGTTTACCCAAGTTGGCCATAGAATTTCTTTCGTAAAATTCTAACTCGATCACAATTGAACCTCCACGCCGTTCACGTAGAATGAAAGGCCTACCCCCAGAAGATCTGGAAGGTTCTCAACCCTTTCCTAGAACTCACTGGAGGGTTCTCCTCAATAGAGTGAAGTCCAAGACATTGCCACTCCACCAGTGGAGAGAACTAACTCTTTAGAATGGTTTTGAATTACCAATTCTCAAGAGGAATTCTGACTTCCTCCCCACTCTAAGAGACGTATTGTTTGAGTGAATTCTTCTAGAGATATAGTTGTTTAGTCTTCTGGATCACCAACTGGACCTTTCATAGGACCTGAGGGTTAAGATCCTTTTTGGACTTCTGGAATATTTAGACGGGATCTCTTTGGCTCAAGAGTAGGCATTGATATCACTGTCGCACCTGAGCTGCCCGAAACATTTGATCCAGATGCAGTACCTTTTACTACTGCCTATTATTTTTCTGGTATAGACGCTCCACCAGCTAACCACATCTTGACTATCCCTCTACAAACAGTCCATTACACAATGGTCCTAGATACTATGAGTGCTCACACCGAGATTACAACGGCTAGCCAAGCTCCCATTGGCACACTGCTTTCGCCCAGATTCACCCCAACCCTTCTGCTCGGATATCATGCATTGAATGCTTCTATTCCCATTCCTACACAAACCTCATCCGGGACTCCTGGAATTTCCACTACTTCTGGGCACCATCTAGTTCTCGATTTTATTCCAACACTTCCTCGACACCCTTTCAGAGGACCTCTTCCATCCTCTATTGGAGGCACCAACCCTAGTGGCATCATCCTGTCTTTCACACCTAATTACCAGATTCTAGTTGGTGGACAATTTCACTAAGGAGGCCAAACCTAATCCCCTTTCGCAGGACAAATCCCAACTAGGACACAACCCCTGATTGGAAGGAAACCTCCACTGACCCCACCCTATGGAAAAAACATACATCCATCCTTGGCCCAGTATTGGAATTATCTTATACAACATAATCCTCACTCGACTGGGAGGAAACAGCCTCAAGATAGCTCTGTCATACCCCCTAGTACAGGCCAACCATATCCAGGCATGTCTAATTCTATTTGGGGCTCGAACGCTCAACCCCACACCCCTGTTCAAGGGTATAACCCTATTTATTACTTACCTCCACACCAACCACCGAATCTTCCCGGATCTTCACATTATATGCAAACTGCTTATGGTCCCACTGGTCTACCGACAGGACTCCCTCCCCAAAGTCACCAGTACCCACATGTGAATAGACAAAACCCTTCTTAGCCACACTGGACCTCCCTGATCTGTCGAGGATTTTAAATGATTTGATCCGTTACTCTCCTCAATGGCCCGCCATACCAGCCAAACTACCATCCAACATCCCTAAATTCGATGGTAAACCGGGAGAGGACCCGAACAATAATGTAATGATTTTTCACCTTTGGTGCTCATCCAACTCCTTGATGAATGACTCTATTCATTTACACCTTTTTCAGCGAACCCTCACGGGTTCTGCCATGAAGTGGTACATAGAATTACCACGAGGCTTCTTCACCGACTTCAATACCCTCGCTATGGCTTTCCTCACCCACTACCAGTTACCGATCCACTATGAAACGGGAACCAAGATTTTGAGTTCTTTCAAACAAACCAAAGCCACTCATATCTCTGATCACATTCATGAGTAGCGACAAAGACGATGTCTCATCAAACTCGAAATTTCGGATCAGTTGCTGGCAGAGTGGTTCACAAAATCATTTGTGAATGACATTTCTCATGACATCGCCATGGGTGGAGTTGTCACAGAAGAACAGGCAATCAGTCATGCTCAATACCTCGACCTCTTTTATTCACAAATGGGGACTCTTTACGACTTACTCCCTGATGCACCTCGTCCTTCTATTTCCACTACTTCAACTACTCTTGCTGCCTCTCATGCAGCTGACGGTGTGATTGGCACTTTCCATGCCCAACCTCATTCTGTCCAAACCTCTAGCAAAAACCCCAAACTCATTTCTTCTAATGTTCAAAATGCTCCATCTCCTACCCCTCCCACCGGCAAGACTTCTGAGGTAAACTCTGTTCAATCTACCCCCGTCGGCAAAAATAAATCCAAAAAAGGAAAGGGTAAGAACAAGGAGGATAAAAATAATCTGCAATCTGAGAAAACCAAAACACCACCTGTTGATGATAGGGATAAGTGCAAACCCCGATACCCTTGTCTTATCTGTGGTGATGATCACTACACTAAGGATTGTCCACGATGAGCCGAGGTTACTAAGTTCCTTCAAGGGACCACGAAACCCCCCACTCTGACAGTATTGTCACAACCCTTCCCTTCTCAATAACAGGCCCAATTGGTCATTCATGACCAACCTTTCCCCTCCAATACATCCTATGTCTTAATGTGTACAAGTGATTCAAAGAAGAATGAAATCACACGTACCACTCGAGCCAAAGATTATTCTTCCTCCAAAGAGAAGGTTGATGCAATACCTCCTTCGTTGGTCCAACCATCTCCCACGACTCCACCTACTGTTAGGACCACACAATGTACCTTTTTGCCTATACTTTTTGCCACTATTATACTCTTGATCACCCATATTTAAACTCATACTATCACTTTATCTGATCATTCCAAAGGTATACATCGTCCCTTCTCATTACTATACGTTTAATCTGTTTTGCATAATATTTTACATCACTCTCGTACTTAACCATTGATTAGAAATGTATAAGTGTTCAAACTGCAGATTAGCATTTGAAGCCTGTTGCTGAAACACAGAGCTGTTACACAGTCCAAGGTCACAGATGCTGAAACACGGAGCTGTTACACAGTCCAGAGTTGTAGATGCTGAAACACGGAGCTGTTACATAGTACAGAGTCGCAGATGTTGAAACACAGAGCTATTACACAGTCCAAAGTCGCAGATGCTAAACACAGAGGAAACCACCAGAACTGACAATGCTGAAACACAGAAACCGCCAGGACCAACGATATTGAAACACAAAGTCGTTACAGTCAGTGGTCAAGAACCAACCGTCGCTCCTACATACGAATGCTGACACATCAAGAGTGCAATTCACGTGGTTGAAACAACCTACGAATTGCGATGCTGAAACAACAATCAGCAGTAATGAGAAGAAGCTGTTACTCCAGCCGTAACAGCAATACCTCATTCAACACCTGTAATAGTATTCTGTTGCGCGGGACTAGGACATCCTATTCTGGTTTAGAAAGTAGATCCGACTAAAGATAGGACTCAGATACACATTGTAATTTTTGATCAATTGTATCGAAGGGGTTCCCTCTTTAAATAAGAGGAAATCATCATTCGAGGAATCCAAGTTTTTATGTATTGAAAAGCTTCAGAGAGAGGGACGTACTTCATTTCCAGATTGTAACATGATATTTTGATAGATGAATAAAAGACTGCTTTGAGTATCCGTCTCTAGCTTTCCCATTTCAGGGGAATCTTGTGAGAAGGGAGGGCCCACCTTCATCACAAGATTCACCCATTAGTTTTAGAAGTGTGTTAGTATAATCTCTGTTTATGATTCGATTAACTTTTGTTTGCTGAAACACTACTTTTAATGAATTCCGCTTTGCTGAAACACTACTGAACTCTGTCTTAGTTTATTGAATGAAATTCGTAATTCTTTTTATTAGCAATCTTGTGTGATGATTTTATGAGGCTAGACAGAGATTGGGTTAAGGGTCCCTGCTCAGAAAGGAAGGGATTAGAACATCCTGTTCTCTGTAGGTTCCGATTACTTCTGCCAGTGTGTTAACCAAAGATTGGGTTAAGGGTTCCTACTCAGAAAGGAAGGGATCAGAATATCCTATTCTCTGTAGATTTCTATTACTTCTGCAATCATTCTAGCCATAGATTGGGTTAAGGGTTCCTGCTCAGAAAGGAAGGGATCAGAAGGGATCAGAACATCCTATTCTCTGTAGATCTCAATTACTTCTGCAAGTGTGCTAGCCAGAAACTGGGTTAAGGGTTCCTGCTCAGAAAGGAAGGAATCAGAACATCCTGTTCTTTGTAGATTTCAATTACTTCTGCAAGTGTGCTAGACAAATATTGGGTTAAGGGTTCCTTCTCAGAAAGGAAGGGATCATAACATCATGTTCTCTGTAGATTTTATTCACTTCTGCAAGTGTGCTAGCCAGAAACTGGGTTAAGGGTTCCTGCTTAGAAAGGAAGGAATCAGGAGATCCTGTTCTCTGTAGATCTCAGTTATTTTCACCAGTGTGCTAATCAGGGACAGGGCTTAAGGTTCCTGCTTAGAAAGGAAGGAATTAGATGTCCTTGTTCTCTGCTAGATAGAGTTAGCTTTCTCTGCATTACTATTTTCATGAAAGAGTGTTAATCAAGAATAAAGTACTGAAGTCTCTGTTGAGAGTAAGGGTCCTATTCTCTGGTTGCAGAATAGCTGTTCTTTCTTGTTGCAAGTGTTATTTTAATGTAATCCAGGATTCTTTAAATTAATCTTTAAGATCTGCAATAGGTAGGTTACTTTCCTATGATTTAAATCAGAACTTCAGTTCATTCAAGACAAGTGTGATTAGTATAGTTTCTCTTACTACAACTCTAAGTTGCTTTTGGAATTGAGCATATATAGTGCGTGGTTATCTTTGAAATAACAGACTTCCCTAGGTTGATAATTTATGTATCACTTGGTTGTTTGAGTCAATTAAGCAATTATAGTGACCAACACCTACCAACGGTCCTCTTCATCTCGAACGACCGAGCCTAAATATAGTGCTTCTCCCTCCTCCAAAGGGTGTTGTTCAAAAATCGACTTTCAATACCCATGCATGTGCTACCCAGAACTACAGTATTTTCGAAGATATGGCCCAAGCACCGTCCGCGATGTCAGCCCTCGAAGTCCTTCAGAGTTGTCCTATACAACGGAAGGCACTGTTGAAAGCTATTGGTGGAATCGACCTCATGGATACAAATTTAATAATTTTTTACTTGGAAGATCACATTCCAAGGCTACCCCCTCAACTTGCATTCCAAATCCAAGTTATTGTCTCTGACAAAAACATTTGTAGAGCAGTTATTTATGAGGATTCCTCGACATGTGTCATGTCTATTACCTGCTAGAAAGCCATTGACTCTCCTCCTTTGACTGAATCCCACAACATGCTCAAAGCCTTCAATGGCTCTATTTTTAAGCCTTACAGTGTACTTCCATCATTGCCTATTATGTTAGAAGGAAAAATGATCAACGTTGAAGTGGATTTCTTTGACGCTCCTCTCGATTACAACCTTCTACTTGGTCGTAGTTGGATTGATTCCATGCATGCAGTTGTGTCCACTCTTTTCCATGTCATGAGTTTCCTACATCAAGGAAAAGTCGTTACCGTAGACCAATTGGCCTTCTTTCACTCGGATGCACGTACCGGCAACGTACCTTTCATTACAAAACCCCCCCCTGGATATGAAAATGTCAGTGTGGGTCTTCTTAAATATTCCTCATTAATGGGTACTTTCCCCATTCCACCACCCGATGTTCCACATCCATTTGTCGCCTCGATCAACATGATCTCCACCTCTGTTCACGGAACCCCTGTGTCTTACGACCCATGGATGGTACCCAACCCCAATGATCATCTTCATTATGGTGACAAAATGCCTTTAAGTCCAATCAAATCCGCTTATCAAGTCATTCAATCGACAACCCATTCTACCCCCTCTCTTGGTGATTTATCTCCAAATCCATTCCGCGTCATTTTTCCCACGGATGAGATGATTATGTCTGTCATGTCCATGGAGGATACCCCTTGGGATGATGGACATCATCGTTCCATCCTCTTCTTGGAACAACACACCATTGAGGGTTACCAATGAATCTTGACCCCATCGACCATTGTCATCATTTCTACCCTTCTCGAGTCTACACATGATATGTTCTACGAAGGGAACTTAAGTAATATCTCACCCACCATCCCCCTCGACATATCCATAAAACCTGGAGTTGTCAAAAATGTGCATATCGAAGATTCGTGTTCCCATGACGAAGTTATCACCTACAAGTCTCTTTTCCAAGATTTTCATGATGTCTTCGCATGGAGCTATGAAGAAATGTCGGGGATTGACCCTGAAATTGTGGCACATGAGATTAAGACATACTCAGGTGCTAAACTCGTCCAGAAACGACTTAGTCTGGTCCACCCATGTAAAGCAGCCGCTATCAATCTTGAAGTTGAGAAAATTCTCAAAGCTGGCTTTATTTACCCTGTGGCTCTAACTGACTGGGTTTCCAATCTTGTTTCGATTGACAAGAAATAAGGCACAATCCGTGTGTGTGTTGATTATAGGGACATTAACAAATCTTGTCCTAAAGACAACTTTCCTACCCCCTTCATTGACCAGATCATCGATGATTGTGCCAGAAGTGAAATATTTTCTCTGATGGATGGTTTCTCCGGATATAATCAAATCAATATCGTACCCATGGACCAATACAAGACCTCTTTTATTTGTCCTTGGGGCACTTTCACCTACCGAAAACTTTCATTCGGTTTAAAGAATGTCGACGCAAATTTTCACCATACTGTGTCTTATGCATTTCATGATATAAAGCACATCGTGCAGCCATATCTCGATGACTTACCCACTCATTCTATGCATCGTGTAGATCATCCAATACACCTCCACGCCATTTTCCTTCAATGTCAGTTTTACCATATACGCTTGAATCCCCACAAATGTGTTTTTTGCATAGAATCTGGCCGACTTATGGGCTTTATTGTTTCACGTCAAGGGATCCGGGTAGATCCTTTGAAGGTCGAGACGATTCTCAATCTCCCTCCTCCTTCCTCGCTTTGCCAGTTACAAAGTTTGCAAGGGAAGGCAAACTTTCTCCATCGTTTCATCCCGAACTATGCTGAGCTAACTCTTGGATTTACGTGACTACTCAAGAAAGGTTCTGAGTTCATATGGGATACCACTGCCAACAAAGCTTTCAAAGCTTTGAAACTATCTTTGACACGTACCCCGCTACTCTTCCCCCCTGATTACAGTCGGGATTATTTCCTTTACCTCATAGCCACGGACTATACCATTGCTATGGTTCTCATCCAGAAGGATGATTCTCATGACGAACATGTCATCTATTACTTGAGTCAGAGTCTCATGACTACCGAAACCAAGTATTTACATGTTGAAAAACTAGCCTTGGCAACTGTCCAAGTTTTTCAACGTTTCTGGCACTATATCCTTTCTCACAAGACTATGGTAATTTCTAACTGCAACCCTATGCAGCACATTCTTACACGCCAATTGCTAGGGGGAAAATACTCCAAATGGATCATAATACTCCAGGATTTTGACTTAGAATTCGAACGCGCTAAGTCCAAGAAATCCTTGGTGTTTTCCGAGTTGATATGCGACCTTCCCTACTTTGAGACAGAAAATGTAGTAGTAGATTCATTACCCGATGAATCCCTTTTCCTGATTAGTTACGATGACCTTTGGTACGGAGATATCATCATATATCTCTAGACCCAGACTTTTTGGCCCAATTTTTCTAGCACTGACCGCCATCGAATACGCTACCAAGTCCGCTAGTATATTATCCTCAGTGATACTCTTTATCGTCATGGGATTGACTTCGTTTTTCGACGCTGCCTCACATTTGACGAAGCCGAGAAAGCCCTAAATGACTATCATTCTGGAGCCTGTGGTGGTCACATGTCTGGGTATGCTACTGCCTAGAAGATCTTACGAGAAGGGTATTTTTGGCCTTCTTTATTCAACGATTATTTAATTGTCGTCCAAAAATGCCACGCTTGCCAAACCTACAACAATAAAATACGATCACACCCTGTGGTCTCCGTTGGTCCTTTTGTGAAATGGGGTATCGATTTCATGACATGTCACCCTCACTCGGTCGGGGGGCATGGTTACATTATTGTAGCCGTAGATTATTTTACGAAATGGGTTGAGGTGATGCCAACATTCAACAATACCGGAAGGACTGCAGCATTATTTATATTCAATCACATCATTGCTCGGTTTGGTGTTCCTCAAGCTATCGTTACTGACCACGGTAGCCACTTTAAAAACTTCATGATGTTCGAACTCATTGAAAAGTTGGGCCTTCGCCATGAAAACTCAACACCCTATTACCCACAAGCCAATGACCAAGTTGAAACAATAAACAAAATGCTCATTACCATGCTTCGACGAATGATAGGGATTCACAAAACGAGTTGGCACACGACATTTTTTTCATCATTGTGGGCTTACCGAACATCCGTTAAGTCTGCTACCGGGTTTACACCATTCCAGTTAGTCTATGGTCTAGAAGCCATCTTGTCAATTGAATGTGAGATACCCTCCCTAAAACTAGCCGTCAAACTCCTCCCAAACACTTTTGCCGAAGAAGAACGTCTGTTGTATCTCATGTAATTAGAAGAAACCTGTCATGACACCACCCTAGTTATAGAATCCTAGAAGAAATGTGTCAAAGCCCAATATGACAAACATGTCAAGCCACGCATTTTCTCCGAAGGTGATCTGGTTCTCCTTTAAGAACAAGATTGGGATATACTAGGAGCCAGAAAATTTGAAGCTATGTGGCGAGGGCCTTATATCGTCAGATGAGTTTTGGAAAAAGGATCTTATGAGTTAGTGGACTACGACGGTATCCCTTTGAGTGAACCCAGAAATGGGTTATACTTAAAGAAGTACTATGCTTAAGACCACCTGTGCATGAGTGCTTGTATTTTAATGTATCATACTTTTTGTGTGCTTTTTCTTTATTTGTGTCTCTGTCCTCGACCACTTATCTTGTGTTGTGTTTGGTTTCTAGATGTTATATTTTTCGTCACCCCACATTGGATTCATCGATGGTGCTATCCATAGTCCTCAGAACCTTGCTTCTGCTGCATGGGAAATTTACGCCACTACGAATGAACTTATCAGTCTACAAGGTGTGTGCCTCAGTCATGCAAACAACAATATTGCAGAATATAGCACCATCATCGAATTGTTGATTGATGTTATTTCTCTTGGTATCTACCACCTGGTTATACGACTCGATTCATAGCTAGTAGTACTACAGTTAAGTAACGTCTATGCTATCTTAAGTCCTACTTTATTATGGGTATATTTATGAATTCGCCTCTTGGAACGTTATTTTGATTATATCGAATATCACCACATTCTTAGATGTCTAAATACATTGACTGATGCATTAGCTAACTATGTGTTAGACAGACATTTGGGACATTTATAAACCAATCACACATCATAAGCCGATAGAAGCCATATATATGTATATAATGATCAAAAGTTTTTACAAAAAGTTTATGTCCAAGGATCAAAATCTCAAAATATGAAGCCCATAGCTTCTACAAAGTAGCGTCACGGATGACGCTCACGATAACACACAACTTCTCGGGCCACCCTACAAAGCAGTCAACTGATAGACTCGGACATGCCTATAGTATGGCACTGGTAACATCTCAGGATCTCCCTAATAGCAATATTCATGATGTCTGTGGTCAACCCCTCCAATTTTTGCTCTACTGCCTCGTAGTCTTCGGCATCCCATCTTGCCACTAGAGCTACTTCTCCTCGCCATTGAATAGGAGACATTCCTGGAGGTCAATATGGCCCCACATCTGTGTCATCAAAAAGAGATTTTTTGATTAGTTCTTGGATAAACATAGAAACATTTCATATGATAAAATTTGCAAAAACATTTAAAAAGAAAAAAATGTGTACTTCTTACCTAAGTCGACCCACTAAGAATCCTCGGGCAGGGCCAAATCTGGATCCCCTCGAAAATCCAAACCAGCATATGCATAGTAATCAATCATCAGCATCTAGGGCCTCAACCAGTCGAAAAATGAATCATTGTACTTGATTATGGTCCCTGCTACGTGTCGAGCCATGAGGTTGCACCACCTCAGCATCTTGGGATCCTATGGAGCCGGTAAACCCCAATCAACCTATAGTCATAGCAGTGGGACCCTCTTGAGGAAGAATGACACCCAAAGTGATCCGTACCCAAACTACTTCAAGTCACCCTTTCTGCACTTCGTCAATTTTCTCTTCATACTGCGGAGAATTACATCCGACTAGTTGAAGACCCGAGGCTCTATGCACTCTATGGCGTATTGGAAATAGATCTGGAGAGCCATGTGTGGATCTGCACTCCTATCCATGCATGAAATAGTGAACAAGATGGTCTATAGGGTCAAATCCTGGACCCCCCAAATGGCAACCTTACCCTTGCTCCTCTCTGCCTCGAGAACACAATACTGGTGAAAATACTCAATCATAAGGAGCCTACCACCTCTGCCTCCGGTCAAAGTAGCATGGTATCCATGTCGTGACAACCCCATTAGAAAATAGATATCCTCGATATCTAGGGTCAGTGTATGGACTCCCATGTGAAATAAATATTGGTCCACGTCCCACATGTGGACTAGGTATTCCAACAACCTAAGTTGGGCTCTCATGCCTGGAATCCTGAAGAATTTCAATAGCCCACAGTCCCAGAGGGAAGCGACTGTACCTGGGTCATTCCCGACAATAGCATCATCCTCCTCATGTTCCCTTTCTCTCCATTCCATCATTGTGATGGTCAAACACCTGTAAAAGAGCCATGAGAGGGGAGTCAGCAACTTGTTTTAAACTCTTGCATATTTTTTATTGAGCAAAACCAAACTTTGAAATCCATTTTTCGGCCCCTACAGGTGGCCCTTTTGCACAGTACGAGATTCTCGCAGGTGCCCTGAAGGCCACCTATGAGAATCCTAGATTCTTGCAAGTCCCGCAAGGCCCACCTGTGAGAATGCTTGAGCGCATGGTGTGACCCTAAAATGGACCTAAAACCCTGAAAATTGCCAATAAAAACTAAAAATAAACCATGGAAAAGTTGAAAGGTCAATAGCTTACCTCGTTGGCTGAAACAGTTTGTCGAATGATCTCTTGTGTCTCCCACAATCGAGCAAAGAAATTTGGGGGGAAATGAGGTATGTTGGACAAGTTTTTGGAAAAATCACAATGAAATGGTAAAAAGCCCTTTTTACCCATATTTATTCACGTTTTACCATTTTTGTTGATTTTTTATATTATTTTGTCTATAAAACCTAATTCCCTAATAGTCTTATGAGTGTGGGTTTTCGCAGATATAGCAACTTTGAAGTCCGAACGAGGGGGTACGTGTGTTTTTTCTTTTTATCGCATGTATGACTACTTTTTAGGGATTTTAGAAAAATCTCGAGCTCAGTCTTCATTCATTCTCACGCTCGAAAATATATGAGAATGTAACCGAGTATACTTTGTCTCATCTTTCCGTACTCGTCATGGTAACATGAAAACGACGAACCTAAGAGAGTATCCTTTAAGCTCTTTTCACGCTCCATAAAAATGAAAAGATTGTCGAGAAATCTTGTCCTTTTCATGCTCGTTAAAGTATTTGAAGAAAACGTTCGACAGGCGATAGTTTATCACTTTTTCGGTCTCGTCGAACTCTTTTACAAAAAAGGGAGAGTTCTCTTTAAGTGTTTTTCAGACTCTCAAAACATGAAAAACCCTCGAGTTTTCTATCCTTGGACTCATTAAACAAACATCGAAAGACCCGCAATGGGACCGAACCACTCCTTCCTAGGGTTCGTCAAACATACTCTGAGGGACTCATCCGAAGGATGAGCTTACATTGACAAGCATATGTTATCCTCCTCAAGCTTGTGTAAAAATAAAGAGGTACTCACCAGAAATGGTGGGGGAAATTTTGGGAAAGGGATATGTTTTCATATTTGTGTTAATGGCAGTAAGCGTCACTCTTAAACATGACACCCCCTATTTGTCATTTGAATCTGGGTTGGGAAATCCATTTGTCTCTTGTTCGACTTGCTACAAGGTCATATCTTGGGTCCTCTTTGAGTCAGTGCTACCAATTCCTTGGTCGTGTCGTTCATATGTTCAAGAGAAGTTCACAGGAGCCCTCTATTGAGTTGTCCATCTGCAGTGGTCCATTCTTACTATGTCGACCTTCCCTCTGTCTGTTTCGACTCGTATTCATACTTTGTTTCATCCTCAAAATCTGTTACGTATTTCGTGTCATTGATGGGGGATACATCAAGGCCCTCCTGTGACTAGTCTTATTCCATCGACTCTAACTCATTATCCGAAAATGAGACTTGGAAATCATTTAGTACCTTCGAACCTGCATGCCTTAATGGCAAGTCTCTTCGCTTTCGACAGGGGTTTCACATCATTGATCCCTGATCGAGAGATTCTTCCGAGTGCTCGACTTCAGCTCATTCATTCGCATTTGTTCGGATTGTAATTCGGTACCTTGGAAGTCATTGACATCAATGGAGATTTCCCTCGCACTTGTTAATGGTTTTCATTAATGACCGGTAATCAAGTGGTTTCTACCATGTTCGACTTCAACACATGTAATCACATGGCTAGATTTGTACTTTCAGGTGACGGGATTGAAGACCTTGGGTCTCATCATTTTTATCTAGGCTGCGATGGAGTATGTATGATTTGTATCAGCACATAGATCCACTTTGTATGTCATGTGGCTATGTCGTCTTAATTCATGTCTTCTCACATAGATCCGCAGTGTATTCCTGGTGGCTATGTACCATTTTGATGACATGGATCCACAATGTATGATTGGTGGCCATGACCTACATTTATGATTCCATTCATTTGTGATCTAAGCATGGGAATGCCTACCTCAGAACTGGTATTATATTTCGCAGATGCTTGGTTGTTTATAGGTTTCCGATTAGGTACGCTCCTAGTTTCTGACACACACACACAGTTTACAAAGTATTTCGACTATCATAGATTCCAGCCTCATACTTTGGGGGGCATTCTGTTACACATGATTTTGATCACTCTGGTGATGTCTCTACAAGTGATGTATTCAGGCTCCCACAAGGAATTTTTTCCTGAGAAAAGTGACTGCTGTCTTCTTCCAAAAAACACATTTTTAAGATGAGTTTGCAGGCTGCCTATGTTACAGGGTGCGAAAATCTCTCATTCTAGCAGGCCACCCACACTTAGGGTGTGAACTGTTCACAATATGCTCTATAGGTAGGGTGCGAACCTGTTTTAAGCTTGAAGAAGAGAAGAGGTCACGAAGGTTCTAGAAGGGAATCTTCTAGAAAATGAGTTGGCATTCACATGGTTGGCATCCTACTGACTTCTCATATTTTGTGGGATCATCCTCATCCATGTAACCATCCCTCCTTCTCCTATATTGATAGGTTTCTCATGGAAAAGGTTAAGCAATATTGAATGAAGAATTGGTGAAAGGATTGTGTGAAGAACTCTGCTTGGACAGAAGCTTGAAGACTCTATCTGGTCTATTAGGTTGTATTGGATCTTCTTCATGCAAATACAGAGCAAGTGTGTGTGTTGGAACCAAGGGTCACTGAAAGGCATCTTGCGACATCAAGGCTATCCAATTGTATCTTCTACTTTCATTTAATATAATACAGCGGCATGTCCCTTTCCCATAAAATCACTCTTATTTTATTGCATAACTCCTTGATCATATGCATAGGTTGACATTGAATATACTTTTCTATCTTCACTTTGGTTGGTTTGTGTTGTCTTGGACCTGATTTCACAAGAGCACCAGAGCGAAGCGGGAACAACAGATACCTAAGGAAGTGATATAAAGTTGTCACTCATTCCTTCTTATTAGTAGATTCAATGATTGCAACTTAGGTAAAGAGTCGTGTCCTGTCCTGTTTTGTTCTAGATCCAGGTGGATCTAGGGAGATCTATTAGTGTCCGCACCTACCGATTTATCCGATAACACAGAGAAGCGAGTGAGAGAATTCAATGAAATGACCAATTCTACTTTGGGTGGATTGGATGGTGAAGTAATATCAGTTGGCTCAGGTAATTCTGAAATAGGGGGGTTCTCTACCTCGTATCCAAAAACATCCTCAGAGATGGATATAAAAACAACTTTTGTTCCTTACACTTGTGCCCCGAAAAATATATGTCATCACAATTATAACAAAGGCCCTTTAGTTGGAATTCGGCCATTTCATTCTAAGTTAATTTTTGGATCTTGAGAGGAGTGGGAGGAGGAGTTGGGAGGAATAAAGTTAGGTTTGTGTATCTGGGTAGACAAAATTTGTTGAGCTTCCTTAGCACGTTGAGTATCCTCGAACCAAGTTTGAGGGTGAGCCATGAGGACTCGGGCTCGAATTTCATCTTTGAGGCCACTAATAAAACATTCCTTGAAGAAATCATCGAACATGCCCTATGTTCTGGAATCCAAGTGTTCAAAGGAAGATATAAAGTCTTCCATTGTGCCATATTGTTTCAAATTGGTCAAATGAGCTAGATAGTGAGTGTTAGAGTCAAATCAGTCATATTGCTTAGCCACAAATTGTGTCTAAGCAACATACCCTTGGCGTGTCTTTCTACACCTATTTCCACCATTGCTAGATTCTAAGATCCAATTAGAGGATACCATAAAAAAAAAATCTAGATCATTTGTAATTCCATGCAGGGAAAAATAATGTTCTATTTGAGTGACCCAACCAGTGGGATCAGAGCCATCAAATTCATTCACTTCAACTCGAGCAAGACAGGGGTCACGAGGAAGGGAGTTATAATGAAGGTTCATATTATGGGAGGATTTCTCACCTTCCTATTGGGAAGGGGGGTCAAGGTAGGGAGAACTAATGTATTGTTTTAGCCATTGGGTGTGTTGGTTGTGGAGCCTGATTAACTTCCTGATTTAGAGGTCCCTGCTGTTAGGACCACGCTATGCACCTTTTTGCCTGTACCTTTTGTCATTATTTTACCCTTCATCACTAGTATTTAGACTCACATTATCACCTCACCTGATCATTCCAAGGTATACAACGTCCTTTCTCATTATTATATGCTTAATCTGTTTTGCATAACACTTTACATTACTTTTGGTCTTAACCATTGATTAGAAGTGCATAAGTGTCTATCTGCAGAATAGTATTTAAGACCGATGCTGAAACACAGAACTGTCCAAGTTGATGCCGAAACACGGAGCTGCCTACACAGTCCGAGGATGCATATGCCGAAACACGAGGCAGCTACATGGTTCGAGAAGGCCTATGCTGAAACACGGAGCTGTCACTCCGTCCAGATATGCAGATGCTGAGACACAGTAGAGACCGCCACGATGCTGAAACATGAGCCCTGACAGTTAGCAGTCAAGGCCGACATAGTCAAAGGGAGAAATTCACGTGGCCAAACAGCCCGTGAATTGCGATGCTGAAACAACATCAGCAGCTATGAGAAGAAGCTGTTACACCAGCCGTAACAGCAATGCCTCGTCAACTCCTGTATTAGCATTCGGTTGCATGAGAATAGGACACCCTATGCTGATTTAGAAAGAAGATCCGATTTAGCGT